>JANHJO010006981.1:381197-396400 GCA_032468235.1 Pseudoxyrhopus heterurus | reverse complement strand
TACAACCCTCCCCCCCCCCCCCCAGTGGCTTTCTGTTGATCCGCCTCTTGTACCCGGTTTCAAACTTGGATGGGTTAGGCTTGAAAGGTTCGTGATTAAAGTCAAAATTCCCCCACCCCCATCATAGTTGAATGAGGTAATTCATAGTCTGCCCTCCTTCCCCATTAAAACATCGAAATGCGGGTGCATCAGTGCTGGATTTAATAGAAGTGAGTTTGTGCCATGGATGAACATCAGTTTTGTTTCTGAACAAAAGGGTAGGTGCCAGGTGGGTTTTAAGTTTAAGCCTTTTGGTTTTGTGGGCTTTTTTTTTTTTTTACAGGAGTAGCTTCTTTTTTTTAAAAAAAAAAAGTATCTTGGAGTCTTTTCAGTACATATGCTCTTAGTTTTTAATGGTATTTGTATTCGAGTAGAACTGATGTAAATATTAGATGAAAAAGTCATCTGGATGATTCATACCACTATTTTAACTTAAACCTGTTCTCCATTTAGTTACTAAAACAATAGCACATTATCCAGCGGGAATTGGATTTCAACAGAAATTGCAAAAGTTTTGATACTGCTGGGGTTCCTAAAAAGTGGTCCAATAGAAGGGGAAACATGAAATACACCAATGCAAAATATAAACTTACTACTTAATTGCTCTGCTGCTTGTGTAACATACAGGTTGGGATTAAACATACAGCTTAAAGATAGATGTAATTCATCCTAAAAATTGCTAGGCTATTTCTGGTTTTGTGTCTTGCCCTATAATCATATAGAAAGTCATGGTGAATGTGTAACTTCTGGGAAAGTTTGGGGATAATATACTTAAATTGTGCTTAGTTTTGATAAAGTAGTAAGCCATATCTCTTAATATTTAAATTTATTTAGGGTAGATTCTCCCTCCCTAAAAGTTACTTTCCCATATAAATACAGGAATGTAATTTTTTCTGCAGTATATAAATACGGGTATATGATGGGCAGTATAAAACCTTGTTCTCTAAATTTTTTTGCAACTTCAAACACTTTGGAAAAGGCTGTAAATTGACAGCCTCTTCCCACCTCTTCCTGCATGGCTTCAACTTCAGAGACTTTTTTCTGTCTCTATGTTTATTAGTGGACCAGGTAAAAGCCCCTGGAAAATCAAAGCTTTCACTTTCCATGTCAGAGGGTAGTTTGATTAAAGGAACTGTGTTGGGAATTTTTCATGACATAAATGATATCATGGAGTTGTTAATTAATTGTATTTTATTTTGAAATAAAGGTGGTGTATTTGATTTCTATAGTGTCCATCTCAGCAAGTGACTTTGATTAATCTTCCTGATTAGTTTTGAACATGTTCATTCTGGCATAATAAAAGTTTTCTGTAGAGGATAATTAAAGCACCAGGTGTTAGTGACACTATTATTATTCTAGCAGTGATGCAACTAGTGATTTGAAGGTCTGTTACATTTTGTTACCATTATTAATCATTACTTTTAGATGAGAAAAAACAGCCAAATTAAGTATCTTTATTACTTTTTCACTTCAGTTTATGTTAATAAATGAAAGTGATTTACCAATATGGTTACATTCTTTTTGATAGGGAGTCAGTTATGGTGGATTTATATAGATTCACCTATTAAAATTAAGGTAGATATTTGTTAATGCAAAGCAAGTACTGAATGGGCAATGGATCTGAGAAAAATGGTTTAGTTAATGTGCTTTTGATTAAATGTCATGCTTTTATAAGTTCTAGAGAAAGCAAACTAATCTTTCCAATGTTGCACTTATTGGTTCTATCTCCTAGACTTTCCTATGAATTCTGAAAATTACAGACCGCTGCATCTGGTCATGCCAGTGTAGGGAAGCCTGGGATAAAAAGTCACAGAGTAAATGTTTAAATTATATGTTTGGAAATTGTCCCAAGATAACCTGATCTATTTCAGTCCCATGTAATGTCTTACTTAAAAGGTGTTTTAGACACAACAGATAGCTAGATAAAGCTTAACATTTATAACTGAAGAAAACACCATTATGACCTATTCTTTGCTTTGCTTGTATCTAACAATTTTTATTTTCATATTGCATGTAGACAGAACATCGTTGACACTCCTCTGTTTTGATACTAATGAGACTGCATATATACAAGCTAAGAACTAAATCTTCACTCTCTGTCAGCCCTTAACATTAATTGCTTTTAGGCAGGATAGAAGAAAAATGTAAGTAGTGAAAATGAAGCTTTCTTTGTATAGACTTTAGAAGATGCAGTTTGATCTGAATTGCTCTTGTTGTTTGGTCTTAAGTTTCCTTCCAGGATTTGACCTGATTGCATAACTAAGTTAGGGTCTAGAGCTCTGAGGTAGTATGATAGTTCATACCAAAGTAATTTGCATGATTCTCTGTATCTTACATGGCCTTTGAATTAATGTTGAAGAAATCAACATGGCAATATAGTAAAGACTATTTTGGACCATTTGAATAGGACATTTTCTCTGAAAACGGTTGTTCTTACCATGTCCGTTTGTCTCAGGAGCCGCCTTGAATTTTTGGTTTGACTTCTATATTTTCTTACAAGATACAAGCAGATTTAAAAAATGCAGAATTGAGTCTGAAATGACTATGACTTGCCAGTTTCATTTACTTAAAAAAAACCCCGATTTCTTTGGTTTGTGACCAAGATGGGATAGAAATACTTGGAAATCAGAATGGCAGAACTGAAAAGGAGCTTTTGTCTTAATTTTCTTTATGCAAAATTTAGCTTTCAAACCTTAAGTTCAAGTTTCAAAAGATGCAGCCAGAATAGGAGATAGCTTTTGTGTCCATCCCAACTTTTAGGTAGTTATAAAAGGCATTAGCTACATGTAAACAGGAGTATCATTCTCCTGATCCTGATTATCTTCTGTGTTTAGTGACCTGAGCAGATCCTTTCGGTGAAATTTCAGCACTTTTTCAAGTAAAGGAAAATAAAATTTGAAAGGTCAGGAGTTGAGATTGTGAAAGGAATTATTTCAAATATGCTAGTACAATTCATGTAAAGTCATTTCTGAGATACTAGAGCCTCTGTTGAGAATTAGTGCCACAGCTTTCTGTAATGATGGACATGGATGCAGACAATGGTTCAGAGGTTTTTTTCTAAACATGATCAGGATTATTTTTAGCAAGAAAAATCACACAGTTCTTCAGTATATCTTAATGCTGTTTAAGGCCATGATTATTTATGTGAAGCAAATGTATTCCAGTCTCTTTGCTAATCAGTCCTTTATAAACAAGTTAGTTAAAAGATTGGAGGTGGTTATACACTTAAAGAAGCATTTCACAGTTGTAGATCAATTTAATTACACACGGCACTTGAATTTGACAGATCGGACATTTTTTCCTCCCTCTGCTTATAGTGAAAATATAGAATTTACTTCCTTGAGGTATAATGATTTTAGCAAAGGATTAAACCAATTCATGGAAGATTTAGAGGGCTGGAATCAGTTTTCTACAAAAGGATTTCTGATCATGCGAGAGAATCTCTCCCTTCCCCCCTTAAAAAAGACAACAACTGCTCAAGAGAATTCTCCAGGCTACCAGCAGAGATTTTGGAGAAGTTGGCAGATGGACGCCATTGGTTATAATAGCTGTCAGTTGTGATTACCTCCAGGGTCAGCCAGCATGTTCCAAATACCAGGTGCCAGAGAATGAGCGTGGAAAAAGATTGTGGGTAGAATTTCCTATTTGGAACAGAGGGTTGGACTGTTCTTGTTTGCAAACTTGCGATAATCATAGCATTATATGACTTCATTTTAAATGTTAATGAATCATCCATCTGCAGTAAGAGAAACGTTTGAGAGTGACGAATATTTGCCATATGCATTTATGATATATAGGCTTATGCATAGGAACAGATAGGAAAAAGCTCTTTTGACGTTGCCTTCAGGAAGTATGCCTACACGCTCCCCAAAAAATAAAAAAATATTTAACAATGTACAATAAAAAAAAGATTCCCCTAGTTATATATATATTTTTTAAAAGGCACAGCTACTTTAATATGTAGGTGACTGTTTTGATATTTTTCTTTGCATTGGTTTATAATTCCTGAATAGGGGAAGAATAGAATGATTGCTTTGAGCTTTCGAGTTCTAAGAGTTACATAGGATGAAGCTTCAGAAGCATTGAATGGTCTAACAAAATCTTTGCTCGAGATTTAATAGTTTAGTTATGTATCCTACTGAAGAAAGACAGGCAAGAAGATTGTATGGGAGAGATTATGGAGCTGTCCCCACTGGAGTTCTCCAGCTTTGGACTAGCCATGTTGGCTTGGAAGTCTTACAAATTCTCCAAGATCAGGTGGAGGACACCTGTTGTATCACTGAGGTCTTGATGTGCTAACTGTAGGAAGCACTGCGCCCATGAATACTGTGCACTTTAGTCTGATTACTTATATGTTTTTAAAAAACGTAAAAAGGATTCTAATGTTTTGCATTCTCTAAAACTTGTCAATTTCATTCCTTCAAACATAATGCCTAACCTTTCATTCTGAAGCGAAAAAGATAAACAGATGCACAAAAAAATGTATAGGCATCCTTGGTCAAATTGTACATTTCAGTGAGACTTGGCATAACATCTACATAATTCAAAGTTAAGCATAACATCTTCAAATTTGAATATCTATTTAATATTTATATACAGATTCAAGATAAGAAAACCAGGAATGTGACAGGTGCAAAAGTTTGATCACTCTTCTCTATGTATATATTCTTTTGGCAAAAATAACAGCAGCATTTTCTATAGCTACCCATGAGATTCCAAATGCTGGTTTTGGAAGGTTTCCCCACTTTTGCTTTCAATCTTTAGTTTTAAATTGAATTATTGATCAGAAGTTCTCAAACAGGCAGCACATGCAAGGACTCTTAAGAGTGACCTTATTCCATTTCAGCAACTCTGCATCTTAATAAACTTATCACTTGGTTTTTTATTGCTCTTATTGTAGGCAACAGTGCTTCACATACAAGTCAGTCCCATGTTGGATACAACGTGATGCTTCAGTTGTGAGCTGGCTTTGAAGGTTCCTTCACACTGTTTTAATCAAATAGCAGCTTTTTAGTTAAGAGAGTAGAATATTAAAGGCAGTAAGATCTTGTTCCAATATTTATTTAGGTAATGATAAATTTTATTTTTTCGCCTATAGTAGTGTTGTATTTTGGGGTAGCCTTTACTAATACTGTGGTTGATTGTTAGGTTCTCACTTCATTTATATGTGATTCATTCAGTTATCCTAACTGCCAAATGAATAAAAATCAATTGGTGGGATTCACATAGTAAGCTACCTAAATTTGGGTTAGCTAATTGTAGCTCAGTTTTTGGGCAAATGCGACCAATATTTCCCCCCCTCCGCAATACCTGGCTGTTTTAACCAATCACAGGACATCAATTCTGAGATTTCATTCCAGCTAACTTGAAACCCTCTTGAAAGATTCTTACAGTTTTATTAAGCTTGACTGCATGTGCTTGAGTCGTTTGTGGTTAATAAGGTTAGTGTTGGCTTTCCTGAAAGTTGTTTTGTCTATGGTGTTGCAGATAGCTAAATTGCATAATTGTCATTTAAAGTGCATGATTGAAAATTCAGTGAACTCTTTTGGCAGAATCATTGAAGGGTAGACCTAATGCAGCTGAATAGTACTGTAGTTTTTATGGGGCTCCAGGGCTCGGCTAAAATAGTCTTACTCCATTTCTTTTTGCTCTTTGTGAAAATGTGTACTTCACTGCACATTTTTATTGCCTCCTTGAAACGTCATCTGTTTTTCATTCAAGGCCTGGATTTTCAAGTAGCATTTTCCATATGTTCTTTATAAACACCCTACTCCCCAGCTATGAAACAAATAACAGATTTTCCTGGTCTATTAAGCTGAAGAAAATGGTATAAAATTCTACCTATGCTTAATTTCAGTTAAAAAAATTCTGGAGTCACACGATTATAAACTGGGAAACCATGCAAGTTTTAGGAGTTCACTGTAGTGTCTGAATTTCATTTCAAGTGCCTTAGAGCCTTGGAAATCGGTCTTTGAAGAGATGCTTCTTGAGGGCATTATCTTACAATTGCTCATTTTCTTCTGAGAAGTTTAGTTTAAGGCAATGGCATCAAGAGGCTTCTGTTAGATGCCTTGGCTTGTAGCCTGCACTATTCTACAAGTTATTGTCTTGTATGTACACTAGTGGAGAGTCTTCTGAAGTTTTCCTAACATTATGAAAAAAAATGTATAAATAATGTATTTGTTTCTGTGGGAAGATGCTGTATTCTTGGTTCAAGGGTAGTAAGAGGGTAATAAATTGAAGTTTGCTCCAGTCAGGGTGCAGTTGAATTTGGTTGGGTGAAGGTTTGCCTCTTTTAATACAGGTTTTAGCTGCTTTTTGGGGGGAAGGATTATCACCCCCAACAAAAGCATTTATGACTTCTGAGTTCTAATTCCAGTTACATTGTTTAATTGCAACTCTGGTATTAATTCCGGCTATGCTGGAAGTAAAATGATTTAGTGGACTCCACAGAAGGCTGTGTTTGAAACAATTTCAGAAACTTCAGATGCTCTAGGATCTCACAATGAAAGTTGGTTTTCTCATGATCACCAGTTGGATTATAGGTAGTCCTCGACTTACCACAACTGAGACCAAAATTTCCATTCCATTCCAAGACCGTTGTTAAGTGAGTTTTGCCCCATTTTACAACCTTTTGTCACATATGTTAAGCAAATTGCTGCAGTTGTTAAGTGAATCAGGCAGTTATTAAACAAATCCAGCTTCCTCCATTGACTTTACTTGTTGGAAAGTCTTGACTAGCTGGGAGAGTATAAATGGCGACCATCTGAACCTGGGACAATGCAGCTTCCTAAATTTGTTGCCAAATGCCCAAATTGGGGAAATGTTGCATTGGTCGGAAGGGTGAAAAACCATCATGTTAATTTTTTCAGTGCTGTTGTAACTTCAAACAGTCGCTAAATAAATGGTTGGAAGTCAAAGATTAGCTGTACTGCAACCTTTTCCACATGAATCTGCCTTAAAAATCACTTCAGTTGGTAATAAATACAATGGCTCACTTGTTAACCTGCAAAATGTGGTATGGTATTTGTTGCCGGTTAGGTGCAATTCTGGTTATAGTTAAAGTACTGTTTTTATTAATCTATAAAGGTCTGTATGCCTTGGTCCCTAGGTACTTTTAGGACTTTCTCTTTAATCTCAAGAACTAATTATCCAATATTAATATGCCAAGAAAAAATAATCACTTGTGATACAGCATTTTCATAAAATCAAGAAGACTAAGACCTGAAAGAGATGTGTCTCTATCATCGCTCCCAAGGAGCAGCCTTCTCTTGCAAATTGGGCTTGCTCTGACAGAAACAAGATACAATAATTGATGTAATGCTGATTTTTTTAAAAAAAATTACTACAGAACACTAATTCTTTTGATTCAAATTGTTCATATGGTAGATGTTTTTTACTTCACCATGAAGTAAGTGTTTTATGTGTATAACTTAGAGTTTGATGATTTTCACAGGTTAAAAATCTAATAACGTACGGCAGCTAGAGTTTTCATAGGCATATGGATTATATTAACATATGCTCATTTCAAAACATCTGCCTATTTCTCATTATAGTTAAAAATGTTGGATATAATTTATAGCCAGTGTTAGCTAAATGGCTTGTGTCCTGAGGTCTACCATCTATATTCTGAAATCTGATAGAGAAGCTCTTCTTTGCATTTTTAAAGAAAAATATCATTTATTACTTAGATTATATGATTTTTTTCATGTTCAGGGTGGCAATTTATTATTTGGTTATTTAGGTGTTTTTTTTTTAAAAAGTGTTAGTCTTGATTACTAAAGGCAGGAATATAAATTATTCCAAGAAACTTACATTTTTCCTAGATTTCTGGAAAATATTGTCTATAGGAATTTTATTTTTTTGACAAGTTTTTGACTTGTTCCTTTTTTGACAGCTTATGAGAAACTTATAGCATGGTGAATTATGTGTGGATATAAAGATCTTGGATTTATTGCTTTCTAGTGGCTTACAAATCAATTTTTTTTTAGCTTCCATGTTAGAATTAATGGAGCAAGAGTTAAGAGGAGATATTTAAAAACATTTTATAATTTCATGTTTACTTTCCAAAATTAAAAACCTGTTTGTCATGCAGCAGTGAAAACCCAGGTACATCTGCCAAAAGACACGCTTATTTTATGATTCCTAATACTGGTCCTCTAAAACAGGGGTCTCCAAATCTGGCCACTTTAAAAGACTTATGGCTAAGGAATTCTGGGAGTTGAAGTCCACAAGTTTTAAAGTTGCCAAGTGTAGAGACCCCTAATCTGGAACTAGCAGCATAAGAGCTGAGTTGTGAATTGCGGAAAACTGGTTTGCATGCTGTATTGTTGCTTCTGAGCCAGGTTAGCGTAAGGTTTGCATCTCTGAAATATGTTTTTATTGGTTGTATTGTAGGCATAGTATACTGAATTCCATAACCATTGATGTAATTGTTAATCTTTGGGGGCTAAATTGTTCCTGAAGGACAGTAGCCTTCATCTAACTCTTCAGGGCACATTTTATAAATTATTTAAATCCTCTTTATGTTGTCTAACCAGTCTTAGCCACTGGCTGCCAAAATTATTTTCCAGATCTCCTGCCAAAATTATTTTCTGGATCTCCTGCTTAATTTGCTGTGAAGTTTTTACTGAAGTGGATTTTTGGACTATTCATTAAATTTACTAAAAGAGATTTTGAGCAGTAATGATGAAAGCGATTTCTTAAGAGGCAGAAATCATATCTGGAGCAGAGTATATTTATTGTGTTGTCTTTTAACGTAAAAGAGTTGCAATAGTGTTATTTCAAGCATTTAAAACAAACGTGGCACAATACAAAAATACAAACCTAAAACTTTTGGGAAACTCCCTGAAAGTTTCCAGTTTTAGATAAACACGCATTAGGAAAAAGGAAAATGGGAATCAAGGAAGACAGTGGGGATATGAGCACATGCATGTTTAAATGGAAATAGGTGCATACTAGCTTATAAGATATTTGATAAGGTGAGAAAGATACCATCAATAGTTATGTGGTGCTTTTAGAACTTTTCATCTTTTTTAGCCATTTGTTGTAAACTGAATATTGGATGACGTTCTAACACAGCTTTCTTGATATGAATCGATTAAATGTATTTTTACAGAAAGTTTTGTCCTTTGCTAAAAAAATAAATAAATAGGTGAATACATATAAGGAGAACTAATTCTGAATTCACAACAAATTGAACAAAACAATACGTGTGATAATCAAGATGGCTGTGTTCTGTTGGAACAAAGCCTGAAGTACCTCGGAGGATTTCCAGCTTCAAAACAAATCTCTTGAAACATGCACATATTTTTTTTCAGGCTGAGAACACTTGAAAAGGCCTGTTCCAGGAGCAAAACGGCACATTTCAGGTTTGCTTTCTTTGACTGGAAAACTTGAGATGCTGCCACTCAGACAGCCAACTTTTGTTCTGAAGTTGGAATGCAGAAATTTGTTTTGAGCTTGACATGCTTGTACATCCCAGGCCTTAGCAGAGCTTTTGGGGGAGGGAGGTGAATTCACAAAGATTAATCTGGCAAGCAAGAATGTTCATTAGCAGATGGATTAGTTGTTAGGCAGACAATCCTGACGGAGCTCTTCCAAAGGGTTGTGTGTTGTTTTTTTTCAACTAGTTGAGTGAACATAGGAATGTTTATATTGCCTTGATTAGATTGCTGGTTTTAATTTTTGTGTGGTTATTATAATTAGTATTGTGTGGCTGTTTTATGCTTATTTTAATTATATACTGCTGAGAGTTAGTCTAGAAATCTAATAAATAATAGGTATCCAGATTAACTACGGATGACATTGTGGCTCATAAATGTTAACTGAGTGACCATATTCAGATGCTTTTCTTAAAGATGAAAACAATAATTCTGAGTTTCTTTTGAGAAATACTAAAATTGGAGGATGATGGGTAGCTCAAGCTTCCTCAGAATGCAATAGAAGCTCTATTTGCATTTCGCTTCCACTACAGCTGTCTTACCCAAAATGTTGCTTCTGAAATGATGGGAAAGTTTGAATTGGCATGGAATATAATAGGAATATGCAATAGGAAGGCTAACTGGACATAAATCTGAGAATCTTTTGAGGACTAGAAGTGGAGTGGCAATTTTGGCTCAAAACTACCGTGTTCATTCTGCAAAGACATTGATGTTTTTCTTTGCAACTGATTTATTACTGCACTGCACACATGTGTGTCAGATGTGTGTTCAGCATGGTATTTTGAACTGATGTCCTAATCAAAGAAAAGTGTGTTTGGAAATCTGTTAAATCTGTCTATGTTCTGAGCCTCTGAACTGACAAATGCTATTTCCTTCATTATTGCTTCCATATCAGTTTAAGTTATAGTAAAACTATTTTATGGCTGAATGTTTCTTATTACAACTTTAGATAGAGTGTGTAAACTTCTACTTCCAGAGTATAGGTATAAAGGAAAATTATGTGTTTTTGAGAATTTACAGTCCGGAAATTATTTTAGAACACCAAAAATGAAAGGAGGTTGCAACAGGGATGAGTTTCAACTGGTCTAACAACTGGTTCGCTTTGTGCATGCATGCGCCAAATATGCGCTGTGCGTGGATGTTCCGAAACTATGATGAATACTGACCTTTTCCTGCAGCCATTCTGCTGAAAAACAGCTGAGGCATGGCAATCCGCACCAATCAGCTGGGCTTGAAAAGTAAGAAATACAGGTCAGAATAGCAGGCGGGAGGGCCCAAATCGTTGCCGACTCATCAGTGACCAAACCGGTTCGCCAGACCGGAACAACCGGTTCGCCCAAACCGGGCCGAACTGGTAGAAACGCACCACTGAGTTGCAGTAACTTCTCATTAGTCCTTCATTTCAGTAGCATCATATCATTGTATATAAGATCTTCTCATTGTTAACATTATTAAGAATTAGAAAACCTTGACAGTCACTCCAAGGTCACCCAGGACTTTTTGCTGAATGATGAGAATCTAGGTTCCTGCTTACAGTCTTCTCTTAAGTGATTACTAAAACATTAGCTGAGGCTAGTATTCTTCAGAAACGCTGCACAAATTCCAGGAATAATTTCTAAGATTGTAAACTGGAAAGGCCCATCAAGTAATAACAGGATTGGGCCCTGGTTAGTACTTTGATGTGAGACCTCCAGGAAATACACCAGGGTCATAGCCTAGACTGGAAATCCCGACCCCCACATACTCTAATAGACACGCATGCATGTACGTTTATGAGATGCATGAGGAGGCAGTGGCAAAATACTCCTAAATTGTTGCCAAGAACACTACCCAGATATTTCCATGAAGCCATAAGCAATCAAGCTCAACTCAAAAGAAACCTTGACATCGTTAAAATTGAATGTGAATTCTGTGGTCTTTGAAGTTTCATAAAGAAACATTTGAAGATCATAAAGGTTCAGCTGAAAGGAGTGCTTAAGAGATGTTAAAGGTCTCTTAAAGGAAAAAATGATTTTTTTTACAAAAGATACAATAAATCTCATACTGATAAAACTGAGACAGCTAGAAATTTATGATTAATACAGAAACTTTCTATTTCACTTGCAGTTTTACTAAAAAGTTAATGCATACATTTCAAGAATTCATGATTTCTTTTCCAGAATTAGAATAGCAAGATCATAAGGATAAATTTTTAAAAAGGTATTTAAAATTGGGCATTGCAAATTAAATAGTACTATCTTTAACATCATTAAATCCAGTAGGAGACCAAGAGTGCAATCTAGAGCCATGGTGCAGTGGTTAGAATGCAGTATTGCAGGCCAATTCTTCCGACTGTCAGTTCGATTCTGATCAGCTCAAGGTTGACTCATCCTTCTGAGGTTGGTAAAATGAGAACCTAGATTGTTGGGGCAATATGCTGACTCTGTAAACCGCTTAGAGGGTTCTGTAGAGCACTATGAAGCAGTATATAATAAGTGTTATTGCTATTGCTATCAAGTTTAAAATAAAGAGTAACAGTGTATATCCCCACTTCTGTTATGTTGAAGAAGACAGTTTATTCCATCAAAGAATGGAAGTCCATTGGGACACCCCATATCTCTTATTTTAGAATCCTTGTTTTAGTTGAATGAGGCTTCAAATTTGATTCTTAGAATATCTTTTAATAATTTAAGATAGAGAAAACCTCACTCTCCCAACATTGCTGAGTGTCTATCACTCCCCTATGTGTGCCCAATGCACACATTCAGAAGCACTTCTATTTTAATTCAGAAGCACTTCTATTGCTTCCTCAGGTTTACACGTGCCTGGAGAGTATTGAATAGCTTCATTGGCTTTTTGCTACTGTAAGACTTTTTGCTACAGAGGGCTGTAAGGCCCTCTGTTTTGTTTGTTACTTTTATTCTGTCTTCGGGTTTTGGAGCATGTGATTAATTTTCTGGACCAGACCAGCTATAAAATGTTCATATTAGAAGCTTGGTAAAGGTTTCCCCACATATACTTCTGCAATCTTTTGATGGATTGTAAAAGGCAACTGAGAAAAATTGGCCATTATGAGGTAAAAATGTAGATTTTAAAGGTACACTAAAAACTACTTGTATAGAGTAAACACTAACATAGATTGAATTGGAATGAATGAAGCATAATAATACTATCTTTTCTACTTACTTCAGTTTCATTGGCACCTAAGATTTTAAATAATATTTTCCTGACCAGTTAAAGGCTCCATGAGAAAGTTGTTGCTTCCCTTAAGCATAACATCAGTGTAATTGATTCATAAATATTTCTTTTGTAAAGTTTATCAGTAATGTTAAAATTCTGTGCCTGTTTTTGGAGGAGTGCAGATCCATGTAATTTTCTTGGCAACTTTTTTTTTGGAAGTGATTTGCCGCTTCCTTCTTCCTAGGGCTCAGAGAGAGCAACTGGCTCAAGTCATCCAACTGACATCATGCCTAAAGCAGGACTAGGATTTATTGTCTTCTGGTTTTTAGCCTGGTGGCTTTTGAATGCTCTAACACACTGGTTGGACAAGATATAAATGTATTTGGCGAAATTGTCCCTCTATTGAAAATATAGGTATTAATTATTTTCCCTCCTCTTGCAGCATAAGCAGTACCATCATGGATGTAGACAGCACAATTTCCAGTGGACGTTCAACTCCAGTCATGATGAATGGACAGGGAGTGACGACTTCATCTGCAAAAAGTATTGCTTATAACTGCTGCTGGGACCAGTGCCATTCTTGCTTCAACTCCAGTCCGGATCTGGCAGATCACATTCGGTCCATACATGTAGATGGTCAGCAAGGAGGGGTTGGTGTTTTTTTTTTATTGTCTTTTCTAACAGCTGTGTTTTAAACCAAAAACTAAACATGTTTAATAGGAAAAGGTACGGTGTTGTAATGTGTACTTTTAAAACCAATCACAAAAGCTTAAAACTGTTACAGCCAAGTTATTTCAAGAGTGGGACCTAAAATAGACTTGAAGTACGAATTATAAGGAATACTGAATGATGGGACAATGATACCCCATGTACGAAAGAATGCGTTGTACTCCAGATGTTTACTATCATAGGCAAAAATGAGTGAAGGGGAAGAAAAGGTGAACAGCGACAGGTGGAACAGGTGAAAAATACGGAGACAGATACAGTTCTTAATTTAGTAGAATATTGGGAACTGCATGGTTGTCCTAAAGACTTGATAGAAAAAATAGAGTTTGAGATAATGCCAAATAAAAGCAAAGCCAAAACAAACATTTAGTGCACGTTTCCAAATAGAGGAGCAGGAGCTGTCAGATAGATTTAGTGGTAAAATAGGATGAGTAAAGATTAGAGACACAAATTCATCATCAAGTGGATGTTAGGGGTTTTGCAATGCGTTCAAAAGGAGTGATGGCACAAAACACGTCAGCATCAGAAGGAATCCTTCCTTGAAGATCTAAAGCACCTTTGTTGGAAGGCTGTATACAGTGGCACCCAAGTCTCCAGTTGTTTGCATCTGTATGTATACAGGAAGCACTTTGTTGGGATTTCAGAATCAGCTCTGAAGTGGCTCTGTACGTTCAAACGTGGAGAAAGACTTCACTGAGCCTTCTGGAGAATACTGCTAGGTCCTTTGATCCAACATGCTTTGCGATCACCTTTCAATGCTTCGTCTGTCCCAAGACGATAAAAAGGAAAGCCAGGCTAAGGAGGATTTTGAAGATGATGAGAGATTTTCTTTTGCAGATAATGGAGGTTTTAAAGTCTGCATGTATATGTAAGAGTCAGAAATTGGAAGAGCATAGATTCTCTAAGAGAAATACAGGTAATCCTTGACTTACAACCATTCATTTAGTGATCATTCAAAGTTACCCTGGTACTGAAAAAAAGTGAATTATGACTGTGTTTACGCTTATGACCGTTGCAGCATCCCTGTGGTCACGTGATCAAAATTCAGACACTTGGCAACTGGGGTTCCTATTTATGATGGTTGCAGTGTCCCTGGGGTCACGTCATCCCCTTTTGCAACCTTCTGACAAGCAAAGTCAATGGGGAAGCCAAATTCACTTAACAACCTTGTTATTAATTTAACAATTGCAATGATTCACTTAACGGTGGCGAGAAAGATGGTAAAATAGGGCAAAACTCACTTAACAACTATCTCGCTGAGCAACAGAAATTTTGTGCTCAATTGTGGTCGTAAGTCAAGGACTACCTGTACTTTTTGTTTTTGAAGTAATGAAACTGGTTTGGAGGAGTTGGAAAGTTGGGGGAAAAGGAATGAGTTGTGAGGAAGATGGTCTAATCTTTTGATGATTTTCTAGATCCTATCCTTAAGTCAGTGAAAGAACACCATGTATCACATTTTTGAGGTCTTATGCAATATAGTGCTAGTTGTGACAGTTAATAATTTAACTGAAGGGTGTGTTACATCAAACTTCATCTAGGTCCAAATTTGGCACTTTTGAATTACTTGGTTACCCAAATCAAGTGAAATTCTAAAAAGATGTAATACACGACTATCAATCAGTGGCTTCATTTGATATAATTCAGATTTAAATTGCTAATCTTATTATTGTGTGTTTTCCATAAGTTAGGATAGAATTGACAACCTGGTATTTTTTCCCCTCTAATGAGTTGCGATACATTTTTTTCATTGGAAATGCACATTATGGAGCTGCAGTGGCTCAAGTGGTAAGAACAGAGTACTGCAGATCAGCAGTTTGGCTGATCGAATCCCATCAG
>JANHJO010006981.1:352271-381097 GCA_032468235.1 Pseudoxyrhopus heterurus | reverse complement strand
AATAACTTGCCTATAAAATATGACATTAATCTGTCTAAATTAACAGATACAAAAAGGAATAAAAAAACAATAGGACAAACTGACTAACTTGGGAAACAAATAATACTTCAAGGTTGGTGCCTGCTTAATCATTCTGGAAAAGCTATTCCACAGTAAAGGGTTTATTTGTTTTTTGGCTTGGCTCATAATAAGTAGAAAAAACTTTGAGAAACCCTCTATCACATATCTATAAAAGTCAGGTTCGTGCATTTGGGACATTAAACCGAAGGAAGCTAGCGCTTTGAATTGGGCCTGGAAACAAACTGACAGTGGGAATAGCTCCCACGTAGAGGGCACAATGACTCAGTGGCTAAAGACACTGAGCTTGTCAGCTGAAAAGCCATCATGCTGAGTTCAAGACCCGAGTGCTGCATGATGGCTGAGCTCCTGTTACTTGCCCCAGCTCCTGCCCACCTAGCAGTCCGAAAGCATGCAAATGCGAGTAGATAGGTAGGTACCACTGCAATGGGGAAGGTAACACCGTTCTGTGAGTCTTGGCATATAGTCATGCTGGCCACATGACCATGGAAATGTCTTCGGACAATGCTGGCTTCCTTGGCTAAGAAGTGGAGATAGGCACTGCCCCCTAGAGTCAGATACGAATGGACAGGGGAAACCTTTACCTTTATAGCCCCATGTCATTGGATTTGATCTCACATAGCCATGTCTGTCAGTGTGCCCGTAGCCAGTCTATGCATCAGTGGAAGTTTCCCTTTGACAGAGAAAACTTCACACTTGGGAATTTCACAGTGTATATCCTCATGGCCAAATCATTAACCAAGCAGCCTTTAAAGGTGATGAACCAAACACAGGTGGGTAAGAGAGAGAAATTATACTTTATTTCTTTCTACGCCTACTTTATTCTTGGCAGTTCACCAGAAAAATTTATGGTTCTAGTGATTTTGGAACATTTTGCTAACTTTGTGTATGCCTCCACCCTATGAAAGGCTTTCTGTGCTGGAGAGAACTTACATCCCACCTAATTGAAAAATCCTGTAGGTTTGATTAGTAGCATTTTCAAATTATTAAATGACAGTGGAAGGCCATTTGGTAGAGTTTATAATGGTGTGGTTTGGTACATGTCCTTTTGATTAATGTTCCTGGTGTTAGAGAGGAAAGGATGATAGAAGTTAGATAGAAAGATAGATAGATAGAAAGATAGATAATGGCTTCCTGACAGCAGGAATTGTCATAGAATATTACATCTACTTTAATCATCATATTTGAGGAAATGCAATACTTCAGCTGACTTTTGCTAATCTTATTGACTTACCATATTTTTTGGAGTATAAGACGCTCCAAAGTATAAGGCACACCTAGCTTTTGGGGAGGAAAACAAGAAAAAAAAATCTGCCTCTGCCTCCCAGCAGTTTGTCTCCTTACAGCAAACAGCTTGTTTCAGCTTCAGCACAGCCTGATTAGCACAAGCAGCTGATAGTCAGTTGGATCAGCCTTCCGACCATCAGCTGTTTCAGGCTGCAGGGATTGCCATCACCTATTGCCGCCTCCGTGCACCCCATTTTCAGCATCCGCATGCCATTTTCGGCCTCCGTGCACCCCATTTTCAGCATCCGCATGCCATTTTCGGCCTCTGTGCACCCCATTTTCAGGCGGTGGGGATTGGAATGGGCAGAAAATGGGGCACGTGGAGGCCAAAAACAGGACGTGTGGAGGCTGAAAATGGTCATCTTATTGTTAGATTTGTTTCTTTATAAAACAATAAGTATTCATTCACACAAAAACCCATTAATATCTGCTGTTGACTATGCAAAAAAGCTGCTGCAGTTGGTATGACTTCATATTGTTGGCTACGTTCTCACATCACTGGAACTGAGTTATCACTCTTATGTTCAGAAATCACATTGGTCTACTGTCATTTCTTGATTGCATGCTGTGTTGCACTAAGAACAATGAAAGGAAAGTAATCTTTACTAATTGACATCCTGTTTGAAGTGAGCACTTCTCAATGTGTTGACTGGGATTGCTCAGTTGTTCTTTTCATAAAAGGATTGCGGCAAAGCAAGACCGCATCAGCCTGTTCCTTCTGGGTTCAGTGATAGCCTCGCTGAGTACCTCCAACTTTGCTTTTTTTCTTTTTAAAGTGCGTTGTGGGCGGATGCAATGCTAGTTTTGCTTCCCAGAGCGGACTGGCTCGGCATGTACCAACACACTTCAGTCAGCAGAATTCTTCAAAAGTTACCAACCAGCCAAAGGCAAAAGAAGAGTCTCCTTCTAAAGCTGGAATGAACAAAAGAAAGAAGTTAAAGAACAAACGGAGGCGCTCCTTACGTAAGCCTTATGCATGTTTTAGTTCTGGGATAAGCTTTATAACCCTGCAGCTGACCTTGGGTGGCTTGCTTGCTCTCAATAGCTTTTTTGCCTGTTTACCACCCTCTTGCAAATCCTCTCATTAGTAGCTTTAAGATCTTGCTCCATGGAAAAGTCAGAGAGATGATTATACCTAGTATGAATGTACCTTCTTAACTTATCCTCAGCTCTGAAGTTGAAGGCTTCAGCATTATAGCAGGCAGAGTCTGTGTCAGATAGGATTTTTTTACTGAACAGAATACTTAGTTTGTTGGCATTCAGAGGACAATGATTACTGTCATTTTTGTCATCCTCTCTGGAATCCTTTATTAGGCCAAGAAGTAAACAATTTTTTTGTAAAAAAAAAAATCTGATGCTATATTAGCACCTGACAGTCAAAGAGGTCCAAAGATCTGAATTATTACTTGAAGAGTAGCATAAGGAATCTGCAAGGAACTCTGCATTCCCTAGCATCATTTTAGATGATATTTTGAAGGGTTGTACTTGACTTCTCAGGAATCAACAATGGGGCGGTGGTTTTGTGGTTATATTTTTGAAGACAATAATGAAAAATAGTTTTTGAAACAAGGTTAATACAACCCTACAGAAGATTTAAAAAAAATCTCAGTAATCTAACTGAAATTTCATATTCAGTCTGATTTTAATGTTTCAGTTTAGTTGAAATGATAGCTTTAAAATAGTATTTTCCAAGCTTGGCAAATTCAAGATGTGTGCATTTCAATTCCCAGCATGCTGGCTGGGGAATTCTGGGAGTTGACATCTGCACATCTTCAAGTTTGCCAAGGTTGGGAAACCCTTCTCTAAAAGGATCTGTGTTAGAAATTTTTTTGCTTGAACTGATTACTGAGCATAGAGTCCATGTGATAGATCTGGACTGGACAAACCTATTTCAGTTCTCATTCAGCCGTAGAATTCATAAAAGATTGAACTGGTTGTATCTCTGAGTTCAGTCTTACATTACTAAGTAGTTGTAAAGATGAAGGGAGGGATGTATTAATAAGTATAGTTTGCGGCTGTTTGGAAATAAGACTGTCCCAGCTAACAAAGATTTGAATAGTACTTGTTGTTGTTAGAATTACCTACTTTTTCTCATGGCTGCGCTCCTAACAGATTCTTTGTGCTCAGACTCTAAAGAATCTTTTCCCCTTTGAACCCAGAGCACTTTCTGCACTCCTGCTTTCTCTTTCAACAACTTGACAAGTCATCCATTATCAGCTGGGATACATTCAAAGGGGAAAGCTCCCGTAAGATAAGACCCATGAAAAAAATGGAGGGGGATTTATATTGGCAAAATCCAGTTTTTTTTCAAGATGGACATTAATGCTGCTATGGTCTTGAATTAAAAAGTGACTTCTGCAGTTGCATAGGTGATAGCTGCACTTGTATTGAATCAGCCACTCATTTCACAAAACGTTTAAGGTTTTAGGATACTGGATATGTAAAGGCCTTGACTCTGCTGTCCTCTATAGGGCTGGTGCCAGACTGTGCTGGGGAACTCTTAACCACTGACAAGAGAATAGGAGTGGTCACACGGCATGGTAAGCCAGAATTCTGACTCGCTGTGAAAGAGCAAGCGTGCTCAATGAACGCTGCTCAATAGCTGCCACTTAGCTTCTGTTAGCGGGACTAGCTAAGCAAACCAAGGAATGCTCTTTTCTGAGGTTTGCTTATTGTGACATGCAAACTATTTAGCTTGTCTTTCCCAGACAAACCAGGATTAGCACAAACCATGGCTTATAAATCCAACAGTTTCAGAGGGGGGAAAAAAGTCAACCCTCCTATTTCCCACATTGCAATAAAATAACCATAGGAGTTTCCACAGGGTCATGTTGGTTCTTGTTGATGATTCACATGTGTTCATAGCAAAAATTGCTTGTGCATTTGTTTATTACAAAGGAAAGGATATAAACATTGGAGGATTTTATGGGGAACTTTTTCCAGCCTCCAGGATACTTTTTAATATTCCAGATTATTGTTTGGAGTTGTTTTTTTTTTTCTTATACAGCCTTCAAAACAAAGTCCTGGTCAAATTGCCTATTAAGTTAGTTTTTAAATAATTGCCTTTGGAGCCTATGTTGGGCTCAAAGATACTTTTTAGAAAGAAAGATGATGGCAAAGGCTGATACTTTGTTTTTTAGCAAGATAGCTTCCCTTCCCTTAGTTATTTTTTTTAATTTTTCAATTTAAATGGGAATATATATATATATATCTGTAGTCATTTTACAACATTTCTAATGTTGCAGGCATTAAAAGAACAATAGGCCAAACAATTAACATTTCCAGTAAAAAACAAAAATGTCATGATGCCCCCATTCTATTAGATGAAATGAAAGTGTTATAATTTGGTTTTGAAAAGCCAAGAGATTCAGAGATGGGTCTTCCTCTTGGGAAAAGAATTCCATAAAGTGGGGGTTACCATTGAAGCAATGTGCTGCCTTGTCCACACCCATCTATCTCAAAAAGTGGAGGAACTCTGAAATCCTCTTGTAATGATCAAACCAGGCAAGCAGATTCTGTCCTAGCAAGGAATTGTTTGAGGTAACTGGATACTGTGCTGTGTCGGGCTTTCAAAGGTAACTTTCAGGGTTTTTTAATAGACTCGGAACCATAACCCAAACCGACTTAAAATATGTATTATGATGCACTGGTAGGAGTAGATTGCTAGCACTGTAGCTGCTCTATTTTGTACCATCTGTAGCTTCTGAGTCATAGGTCCACAACCCCCAGCCGTGGCCTATTCAGAATTGGGCCATGCAAGTGGCTGGCCAGAACAGGCACGTGCATGCAGCTCAACTTGCATGAGCGGTGGGCTGGCAGAAACTTGCACACATATACACTAGCCCACCACTCGTGCAAGGGCTCTGTGTGTGCGCACCAGCCTTCCACTCACACGGCCCAATCCCCCCCCCCCCACAGGATCGCCAAGCTGCAAAGGTCGGGGACCGCTGTTCTAAGTAGTTTCCAGTGGCAGCCCCATACATAGCATGTTGCAATAGTCCAGTTGAGTGGTTAGAAAGATGTGAATTACTTGCTAGGGCATCTGGGTCCACACAGGGCCATGACTGGTTTAACACCTGAAGCTGGGCAATGCCCCACTTCCCTGCCCCATCCTGACAACAGTAGTTCCTGATGTTTAAAGATCAGCTCTTCATTGGGAACAAACTCCATACTGAGAACTGATGTTGTTTGGATACCCCATGGTCTATTGAAAAATAGCAGCTCTGTCTCGGAGGGACTCAATTTGAACTTACTTTATCCCATTCCGATCCTCCCAGGATGTAAGCACAAAATCTCTCGCTTGGCCTGGGGTGGCAGTATACAATTGGGTGTTATTTGCATAGCAGAGATACCGCATTGTAGAGAGAGAAGCAGCTTCCCACAGTGATTTTACATAGATATTAAATAGTATAATGGGGAGTCCTGAGGAACCACACATTAATAAACAAGGAATGCTTCTCCTCCTTCATTTGTGATTTGTATCACCACTCATGTAGGAGAAGAACCACCAACAAATACATTCTAGTGTCTTAATTCCTAATCCATGCAGGTGGGTCAGAAAGATGCAGGTTCAAGGTAACAAATGCCACTGAAGTGCCTGGAAGGTACCAGAGGACCAAACTCCCACATTTAGATCTCAGAAAGGTCAGCCACCACAGCAGCCAATGGCATTTCCCAGGCCAAGCCTCAATCCTGATAATTTGTTTCAGTTAGAATCTTTTGGATGAGAGATGGATCCCGGTTGGTTTTAAAAGTTTATTTGCTATGACCACCCAATTTGTAAATTGATTGTGGGTGGCTTAAAATTATAAAAAAGGATGAAAATAAAAGAAGTAAAAACACAGCAAACATCTGGAACTAAGAAAATAATAGAATACAAATGTACATTCCTAATTTCTGAGTATAGAATTGGATCTGCAATTCTTGGTATTTCAGTAGTATTCATCCTGCCTGCAGTTCGGTTAATTAATCAAAATTCTCATAAAATATGAAAATTCTCCAGGACAGTAATGAAAAATGTAATGTTTCAATCATGGAATGGTTGTTGTCGTTGAAAATAATCATAATCCCCCTGAATCTAAATTATGAACATTAGTGGTTCATTTGTTTCTGTGTTTCATAATCTTATCTAAACTGTCATGCTTGGCAGATATTTTCATGGTTTTAAATCAAAATAATAAAGCATAAATAAGCTTTGGAATTGAAGCCATAGATTACAGGGGTCTTCAAACTTGACAGCTTTAAGACTTGTGGTCTTAAACTCAGGAATTCTGGGAGTTGAAGACCACAAGTCTTAAACTTGCCAAGTTTGAAGACTCTTGCCGTAGAACATAGAGCTGAATTATGCTTCTGTATCAAAGTTCCTTCCCCTTACAGGATCCTGGCATGTTCACGATATTCTAAAAGTCATTGACTCTAGAACTTTATGGGATGTTTGGATGAGAATTTTCTTGGTGTAGCTAATTACATCTCCTGATTCAAGCTATGATATTCTGGTAGCTTGACTTGATTCCATTGGTTTGGTTGAAAGTCATGTTTTGTCTTACAAACACTATTGTCTGGATTTATGGTAGTATATATGAAAAATGGTTTCCAAGCCATAGGGACTATATTCATGCAACACATTAAGCTAAAGTCAAGAACATTATAGCTGAATCTGATACATAAACCCAAGTCATTGTTAAGTTCCATGCTGATTCATGAATGCATTTTCATTTCTCTCTGGCTATAGCTTTAAGTATTGAATATATTGTTTGATTATCTGCCATCAAGTTGCCATCAACTCTTATCAGCTACATAGATTTTTTTTTTCATGACAAAAAAAACCCTGGTATTTCAGGTCTTCTAATGGCACATCCATTGCCATAAATGAATTCATCTATCTTGCTGCTGATTGTCCTCTTTTCTTCCAACTTTACTAGCATTAGAGCCTTCTCCACAGAGACAAATCTTCCCAAAATGTATCCAAAGTAGGATAATTGGAGCCTGGCCATTTACTTAAGAGATCTGTTTGGTTGTTTTCTTGGCTATCTACAGTATTCTCATGTGTTTTCTCCAACCCCAAAGTTCAAAAAATGTCAGTAGTCTTCCTTCCTGCTTCTTCAAATTCCAGCTATCACAGGGATTGCCATAATTTGCACTGTTCTGATCTTTGTAAGTAACGGACAATCACAGCATTTGAATATATTTTCCAAGGCTTTCATGGGTGCCTTACCAAGTGCCAGTCCGCGTCGTATTTCTTGACTGTTCGTTTCTTTACTATTGATGGTTGATCCTAAAAGGCAGAAATTATCCATTACTTCAATATCTACATTGTCAATTCTAAGAGTGATTGTTCTTCCTAATATCACTAGTTTCTTTACACAATATATAATTTTAGACCCCCTTTTTCCCTTTTCTCCTTAACTTTTATTACTAGAGCTTGCAGATCCTTTGTATTTTTGCTATCAGAGTAGTCTCATCAGAAATAACACACAGGGTATTGGTTTTTCTTCCTCCAGTTTTAAAACTACGTCGATCTTCTTCCAGTTCAGCTTCCCTTAATATATATTCAGCATGTAGATAAGGGGAGAATATCTAGCCTTGTTGAACTCCCCCGTGTGTCAATCTGGAACTCTCCGTTTCACCATGTTCTGTCCACGTTGTGGCTTCCTTGTTTCTATATAGGTGTCTCATGAGGAGAATGGGATGTTGTGGGATCCCCATTTTTCTAAGCACATTTGTGATGGACACAATCAAAGGACTTTCTATAATAAACGAAACACATGGTGGCTTCTTTTTTGATATTCTTTGGCTTTCTCGATTACCTAACATTCATCAGCAATTAGGTCTCATGTTCCTTGGCCTTTTCTAAAGCCAGCTTGAACATCTGGCATCTCTCTTTCTGTGTAGGTGTCTAATCTGCATTGGGTGAGTCTAAGCATCATTTTACTAGCTTATAAAATCAAGGTTATTTGTACAATAGTTTGTTCATTCTGATTAAAGTGTCTTTTCTTTTATATTAATACGTACTGTATTATATGTACCTCTTCCAATGTGTTGCCACTGTGCCACTTTCCAGATTTCCTCATATAAGCTTAAGTTAGAACATTTTTTATTCTTCTTTTCTGGTTTGCCATATTTCGGTGAGTATTCTACTAGTTTCCTACAGCCTTCTGACTTGGTAATGACTAACTTCATCTTTTAGTGCTAGAGGCAGATGTAATATATGAATACTTTGCTACATATCCCTGATTGATGTCACAAATAGGTTTTTCTTATTCCCACTGCCTGTTTAAATATAATATAGTTCGTTGAGAATTATGAAGTGATCTATATCTTTAGTGACTTGATCTTGCATGAAGGTATTCTTCAAAAAACCAAAGCTTAGCATTGCTGGATTTAATTCACTGATGCCAGATGATTTTGGTGCATGATCAGCTAGAGTGTTATCCTTGTTCTGTTGTTGTTTTTTTCTGTATGAGATATATCTAACTATAATGGACAAGTGATGAAGGAAATACATCTCAGTGTGTGTATGTGTGTGTGTGTGTGTATATATTGCTCATTTGGTAGTTAAAATAGTGTCTTTTCTGAACAGCTAATGAGAACTAGGATCTATAAGCCTGTTCAATTTATTCAGCTCGCCAACCTGGATTTGGATGCCTTCCAAAATAAAAAAATAGCACAAGAAGTATCTTAAAAAAAAACCCAGCTCAAACTTAAAAGTGTCTGTGAGCACACATTTTCCCCATGATATTCCACTTGATTTGCAGTCCACACAATGAAAACAATGTTAGATCAAATACTTCTTCAAGAACATAAAAAAATAATATTGTTAAAGTGGCAAATTATGATTCAAATCTTCTATTCACATTATTGTAGCTCAGTTGAGCTCAAATCAGTAGCCTTTATATGCTCAGTGTGATAAATGAAAATTTAACTTTCTTACATTTTGTATTTATCTCATTGTCTTTGAATTAGATTCAAATAATTGCAATCATACAACAGCTAGTCTTGAAGTGTTTTCTACAAATAAACAAGAGATGCAAGCTGCTTTAATTTAAAAAAAAAGTTTTGGGGTCAAGGGGTAGAATTACAGCCCTGTGTGATTCACACTAGCTGTAATCCAGAAACTTCTTGTATTGTTTCATATGTAGCAATATATAATTACATTTATCTTATCTTGGTTGGTATTATGAAACTATTCAGTCATGAGAAGCTGTTGAATGAAGATTTATTTATTTTATTTATTTATTTAAATGATGTTATATACCGCCCTCTCCCAAGGGACTCAGGGCGGTGTACAACAAGATAAAACAGTATAAAAAACAATGTATAAAAAGACGAAGATTAAAATACACATTCTCACACCATCTTCTATGGAAGAAAACTGGAAAGAGAAAGAATATGAGCCATTAAGCAAATATTTTATGAAGGATTTAGTTTCTGGAACCTTATGGATGAACATCCACTAACCTAATTGTTGATTGCATCTTAAAATGACCCTCCGTAGCTATAAAAATATATACCAAATAATAGGGAGCAATGCTGAGTTAACTGAGGTTAAGCACACAGGTATAACATTGGAGATATCTAGCTTAGTAACAGTACAGTGCAGCCTCAATTTAAAGGACCATTAGAAATAGGGAATGCCCTGTCATTCAGCTTCTTGGCCTGGGTTTATCGAGGAGCCAAAACTAAAAAAAAACAAAAAAAAACCCTCAAGGAATCAGTGAGCAGCAAAAAGAAATAGATTAAAAAAAAAAGGCAGTGCCAAAAGCTGAACCAGGTTATCATAAGTGTTAGGCCTTAAATGCTAAGAAGCTAGAAGCCAGAAATCACCAACTAATATGTTTCTGAGGAACAATACATGAAAAAAATAAATAACAGTGAAATGGTTGCGCAAGAACAGGGGTGTCAAACTCAATTTCATTGAGGGCCACATCAGGGTTGTGTTTGACCTCGGGTGGGGCAAGGTGGGCCTGGCCAGTATGTGTTGGGGGTGCCTGTGGTGGCCCGAGCGCTCTGCCAGCAAAAATGGGCTCCCAAACTCCGTTTTAGGCTGTGACGGCCTCCTGCAACCCTCTGCCAGTGAAAACGGAGCTTGGGAGGGCCGCGCGTGGCCCTTGTGAGCTCCATTTTTGCTGGCAGAGGCACCACAGGCCAGTCCTTCGCTATTTCCAGGGCAGCCCCGCGGGCCAGATCTATGCACCCCGAGGGCTGGATCCGGCCCCCAGGCCTTGAGTTCGACACCCCTGCCCAAGAAGGTATGTTAATGCACACATAGGCAGCATATTTCCTAAACGATGGATTTGTGTATTCTGGGAGAGGTTGGGACTGATATTTATTAAGTCCAAAACCTATTGCTTCAAAGCCTGCTAAATGAAAGTTTTTGCTATTTTTTCAATAATGATCTTGTAATACTAGTTGCTTGCAAATGAAAGTAAGATGGTTGCAAAATAAAACAAACGTAGTTTTGTTAATGTTATTACAAAGTGTTTTTTTTTTCAAATCCCAGGAAATAATAGTTTCACTTTATGTCCTGTTTATCAGATCCTTTCCTTGAATGTTATGTCTAGTTCTGAATAGAAAAAAAATCATAAAAATTGGTCCAGGGAAGATCAAGGACATTGATTTGGAGATTGGAAAATTAACACTGAATGCACTGGGAAGAGTTAATTTCAAAAGAGGAAAATTAATTCCCGTTTTCAAATATCTAAAAAGGTTTTTCAGAAACCCTCCTAAACCTGTCCTTTTCTCACCTGAATGCAGACTTTGGAATATTGCATTTAAATTACAAAAGGCAAAACTTCAGTGAAACATTAGCAGAAGACTTCCTCATAGTAAGAACAGTTTTATAATTTTAAAAATAGGATCATTGTAGGTATATCCAGCTTTACAGCCTGTGTGCTATGAAAGCAGAAGGCATAATCTTCCTTTCTTAAAGTAAGATCAGAAAATCTGAACATTTAAATACGTTGCATACACTCTTGCATTGTAGTTGAAGGCTTACTTTGTTGTTGTTTTTTCTTCCTTAGCAAGACCTCATGACTTCTTCGATGCACAGACCTTGGACGCCATACGGCATCGAGCCATTTGCTTTAACCTTTCTGCTCACATAGAAAGTTTGGGAAAAGGCCACAGTGTTGTATTTCACAGTACGGTAAGTATTATTATCTACAGTACTTGGTATGTTTATAATATCTTCAATATTTTCAAACAGCCTTTCTGCACTGAAACTTACATCGTTGTGCATTGTTATCACAGATTTAATTTAGACAATGTTGCTTGAAAAGTCTTCTGCAAAGACTTCTGTGCTCTTCTTCCAAAAATATATGTAGTTCATGTTCGTCTCTTTTCATCCTATAGAACAGGGGTGTCAAACTCGCGTCGTCACGTGACGTATCACTTTTTCCCTCTTCGCTGGCGTGGGCAGCACATGACGCATCCAGCCCATGGGACACGAGTTTGACAGCCCTGCTATAGAACATGGAGGAATAACAGCAGCCCTATAAAGTTGCTTAAGGCTGTGATTTCTCCAAGTTTACTCAGCAATTTTCATATTTTAATTGGTTAAATTTATTTCCTATCCTTCATCCAGGACCATCTGGTCTATATAGCTTCCCTGCATTCAGTTTCTCTCCATTATAATTCTGAGGCAGATTGTTCTGAGAGTGACCATCTAAAAGGGATCCATGCTTGGTCTCCCAGAGGCTCATCCAGCATCATAGTTCCAGCCATGGATAAATGGCCATTTGAATTCTGCTCTCAGAAATTTCTTTCCAACTTTGTGGAAAGTTGGAAAGAATTTATGTAAGGAGGCTCAGAACTCTGTCCATAAATATGATGACTCCTCATAATACAGGGGTGTCAAACTCGCAGCCTGGGACCGGATGAGTCACGTGCTGGCTAAACCCCCAGTTTAGCAAAGGAAAAAAGTCACGATACGTCATGTGACGACGTGACATCGCGAGTTTGACATTCCTGTCATAATAGAACAAAAGGTGACAAATCTGGTGAGGCAGAGAAATTGACAAAAGAAAAATGGAGGTCTGAAACTGGCATGATCTGGCCAGGGGCTGCTGGCTCCTGTGAGAGAGGTAGGTAATGGAGCACTAGATCAGAAAGCTGCCGGCTCCTGCGTTCTAGGCTGCCTTCTTTCCATCACATGAGCCAGAGAATGCAACCCACCGCCGTGTTTCCCTGTTCATACAGACACATAAACACAGCATAAAGGGATGCAGACACACTTGCTACTTCATACCCAGTCTAAGTGCCATCAAATTAGTGTTGACTCTTATTACTGTAAATATTCTCCAGGTGATCTGTCCTTTTAGGTCTCTTAATGCGGCATTTGTACTAATTGCAATTGAATGTATCCACTTTGCTGGTGGTCATCCCTTTCCCCCCCTTTCCTGCCACTTGTCTCAGGATTGTAAACTTCTCAAATCAGTGAGGCCTTCGTGTAATGTGTCCAAAATATGATAATTTGAGCCTGGTCATTTGTGTGGCAAGTGAGAACTCTGGATTGATCTGTTGGGTTTCATAACTAGCCATGGTATTCTCAATAATCTTTTCCAATACAACATTTAAAAGTGTTAATGCACGTAGTCCTCGACTTACGATCATAATTGAGCCCAGAATTTATGTTGCTAAGAGAGGAATGTGTTAAGGGAGTTTTGCTCCATTTTGCAACTTTTCTTGCTACATTCGTTAAGTGAATCACTGCAGTTGTTAAATTAGTAACACCGTTGTTCGGTGAATCTGGCTTCCCCATTGACTTTTCTTGTCAGAGAAGCTCACAAAAGAAGATCACATGAACTGGGACGCTCCAACTGTCATAAATATGAACCATCTGAATGTAAATCACGTGACCATGGGGATGCTGCAACGGTCATAAGTGTGAAAAATGGTCATAAGTCACTTTTTCAATGCCATTGTAACTTAGAACAGTCACTAAATGAACTGTTGTAAGTCGAGGACTACCCGTACTCTTTCAGTCCACCTTCTCCAAAGTCTGTCTTTTACTCCTGTAGAGTGATACAGGGAAAACTATTGCTAATATGATTCTTTTAGAGCCAAGTGATGGCATCTGAATATCTTTTCCAAGACCTTCCTTGCTATCCTGTCAAGTATTACTGTGTGGCACATAAGTTGAATGTACCACCTGAATGTTTTCACCGTCAGTTCTAAGACAGTGTTTGTTGGCATTAGGTTGGATCTCTTTTATCTTTAATCCTAATCTCCATTTTTTCACAAGCTCCTTGATTTTAATGAATGGAGTTGTCTCATTTTTTCAGCTGTTTCCTTGATATTTATTGTTGGAGTTTGCAGATCATTTGCATTTTCATCTGTCACAGAAAAGTGTCATCAGCAGAGAGCAGGTTATTGATGTTTCTTTTTCCAATTTTAAAACCACAACCATCATCTTCCCTCAAAATATATCCAGCATAATAAATAAATAAGGCAATATAGCTTCGTTTCACTCCCTTTTCAACCTGGAGTCAATTTTATCTTTCCAGGTTCCATCCAGACTGTGGCTTTCAATGAGGACAATGATGATCTGGATTGTCATTCCCTAAAGACATTCCACAGATTAATATGGTCAACATGGGCTTTCTATAGTCAATCAAATACTTTCACTTCTTTTTAGTATTCTGTGACAGTTATCCAGTGTGTATCAGCAAAGCCTTTTGTTCTTTAGCTTTTTCTAAAGCCAGCTTGAACATCTGGCATCTCTTTTTCCATTAGACCCATAATCTGTGTAGATGACACTGAACATCAATTTTGCTAACATGTGAAATTAAGGATATTGTGCAGTAGTTTGTATAATCTGTTAAGCCTCCTTTCCTTGATACTGGCATGAAGACTGACCTCTTCCAATCTGTCAACTAGCCACTGGGTCATTCCAGATTTGCTGGTGTGATTAGAACCATTATTAGATTCTTCTTTTGCTTTCTCTTCTATTTCTGTAGATGCTCCATCAATTCTTGTACTGGTAGCTATCCTACCTGACTGCTGATCTGACTTCCAACTTTGTAGTGCTGCTCACACCTCTAAGTAGGGAATATCTTGAAAGGTATCTTAGACGTTGAAATCTCTTATTGTGCAGTACTTCAATATACTCCTCTCATTTCTATTCAATCTTTTCTGAATTGCTACCTGTTCATTGGCATCTTTTAGCATATTGATTTGAGATTGGAATCTCCTAAGTTTTGTGATCTTTTGGAAGTTTATCTGCATTTTTCCCTTCTGTTTCTATTTTGTATATTTTTATTTATTTATTTAGATTTCCTATTTCTTAACTAGATACAGATGCTGCTGTAATGCTGTTCCTTGTCTCATCTAACAGCTCTCTACAATTTTTTTTTCTTTTTGGTTAAGTTCTTCCTGAGATCTTTGACTTTCTTGGTTCCTTTCTCTTCCGGGCAATTTCTATCATCTGTTCTGACATCCAGTTTGGTGTCTTCTATTTCTTGGTCTTTGACAGTCTTGTTCTATGTTTACCTTTTATAACCTCTTTGATTTCATTTAACAGTTTCTCTGGTTCTCTCTCAGTGAGGTCCAGGACTTCAGGGAAGTTCTTGATACTCTTCTTGAAAATGGTAGGTATACATTCAAGATTACGTTGTGAAAACTTTTGGCTTTGATCTTTGTCTTTAGCTTGGTATGGAACCTGCACATAATCAGTTCATAATCAGTTTTTTTTCTACAATCAGCTCATGACCACGTCTTTGCTGGCTAATTGATCTGTTACAATTGTTTGTACCAATAATCAGTGGGATCTTCTGTAGTCTCCATCTGATGACCTCTATGTATTCAGAAATCATTCCGCTTGAATGAATGTGCTGTAGCTAAAGAAACCAGAAGGTGATAAGTTGTTCTTAATTCCTGTTTCCTGGTCCATATACATAGCTACATTTTCCTCCTATATTTCTAACTTTGACATTCCAGTCTCCAATTATAAGCAGCAACTCTTGCTTGCAATTTCTGTCATTTTCAGATTGACCTTGACCATAAAACATGACATCTTGCATCAGTGGTTGGAGCAGAAACTTGGATGAGCATCCTTTTAAAGGACATTATCTGCAAATTCTAATACAGATGATAGTTGGTCCTCAATTGCATTGTACACAAGTCCTGTCCTCCGGTATCCTTCCTCACCAAAAATGGTGCTGTTTCTTCTTCATTTTTGGCTCCCAAGAACTAATCAGTATGATTTTCTCACTCAAAAGCATCCAATTCCAATCAGTTTCAATTATCTAATGCTTAAGATGTCAATCTATAATTACTTCGTCTTGCTTTTTCTGCCTCGAGCATCCCATATTTGTGGTTTTACATTCTGCGTTCCCATTACAATTCCATCTTTGCTGCTTTGGATTTTCTTTTTCCTTTTACAGCAACCTCAGCGATTGAACCTCCTAAAGGGTTTAGTGTCATAAGTATCATTAGTGCTCCAAAAAATACCTCAGATGTTCCTTAGTGGCATGTTAAGCATTCATTATCTGACAGTGTATTATCTTATCTATCCATGTGGCTTCTTGGTAAAACACAGAAGCTTATGGCTTATTGTGTAGTATGAACCGTTGCTGCCGTCATTAAAGTGATCATCTACCTCTATAGTATCGTCCTCTATCTCTGCTGCCTGATGTAAGTGCCTGCTTGCTTTGGCTAGGTCCTGAACATGACCTTCATAGTTTAGGTCAGGGGTCTCCCACCTTGGCAACTTTAAGCTGGCTGAGGAATTCTGGGAGTTGAAGTCCACAAGTCTTAAAGTTGCCACAGTTGGAGACCCCTGGTTTAGGTGACCCTGCTTGACATACATACTTTTGGTGTGTATTCCTGGTCCCTTTGCCCATCTCTCTCGGGAATCCCCTTCCATCACCACAATAAGGTAGCAGAGTGGGGACTTCAGGATGAGAGAGTGTAATTGCAGAGAAGTAAATACAAACATTTCCTATGCCCAGAGCTAATACAGAGATTGGAAAGAATTCTTTACCTTGCCGGTAAGAATTCCTTACCTTGCCTGAAAGAAGTAATGAGAGAAAATACAGTCAAACCTCGGTTCGCGATCGCAGTCAATTCCCGGACTGCGGGCATGAACCAAAATGGTCACGTTCTGAAGCGACACTCACTGAGCATGCGCAGACAATTTTTGTTCGTCAACCGAGTTTTGAGTCGTGAACTGATTCAAAACTCGGCTGGCTTTTTTGGTCGTGAAGTGAATTGGTTGGTTCGCGAACTGAGGTTCCACTGTAATTGTGCTATGACTCTCAGTCATTTGACTGTTCTTCCCTACTTAATTCCAAGTGTATTTTAGAGCATGTCATGCTATATGCAAATGTTCCTCTGTCGTTATTAGAATTTTTTTCCAATATTTTAATTGATGTTCCTCTTTGCCCTAACTAGCCAGGCTATTGGTGAGACTTGTGGGAGTTATTGCTCAGGATATCTGAAAGGACTGATGTGGCTTCCTCCTACTCTTAATTTTAGTCACCTTCACTTATTCCCACTTGCAAGATTGTCATAGAAAGAGAGAACAATTTGGCTGCCTGGGTGATGATGGCCCATTGTCCTATCCTTCTTTGGGGTTAGTACTTACGTAAATTTTCTTCATCCACAAGTTATTACACACCTTTTTTGCAGTTGGCTCCAAAGTACTTCACAACCCTACTCCAGTCTCCTATTGCAAAACTTAAGAATGACTGTGGGTTGGTTGTCTGGGTTATAGGGAAGGAGATGAGATCTGAGTGGCTACACTCGGGGAGAAGCCCTCAGTAGAGACATTGCTGCTTAAGGTATTGCTGCTTAGGATTTTGACATGGGACTGATTATAGTTAGCTTGAAATTCCTTGCTACTCTACTTCAGAACATGGATCCAAATCAAAGCTTAGGAGTTATTATTCACCTGTGTCTAATTTAGGCTGACCGAACCCATAAAACGTCCCTTCTGGTGAGATTGGCAGCTATATAAATTTGATAATTACGTAGCTTGAGAAGAAAGGAGTAGCAAGCACACAAATCATCAGCCCTTTCAAATCTTAAGTCTGTGGTTCTGGAGATCTAAGTGCAGTATCTGATGATGAATATAAAAGTGAGGATTTTGCAGATTTGAGAATGAGAATTATAGCAACACTCTGCAATAAAATTCTGGGAGAAGGCACAGCTGCTTTAAGCAGTGGCGGGCAGACGCTGTGTGAGAGTGCTGCACATTCCAAAATGTTTAGTGGCTGGAAACTAAATAGTGTAATTTGGAAGAGTAACTAACATCTTTGAGTTATTTCTGTGGTTCTCCAGGAGAGGTCAGCAGAACTCCATTTGCATATATGTAACCCTCACTCCTGGTAAAGATTGGCTTTTCAAAAAGTCTGCAATAGAAATGGGAAAGTAAGTTTGGTGCGGCAGGTATAATTTCTTTGTCAGAACCTTTGCAGTCGTCTGAATGCTCCTTTGAAGACAAATCGAGCAATACTCTGATTGCTGATTTGTGGCTATTTGCTTCTGCTTTGAAAGTCTTGAGCAAAAGTCTTCCCATACAAAGTTTCCTCTCTCCAAGATGACAGCAGGAGCTTAGAAAAGAACCTCCATGGAATTTCTCTTCGTGAGAAATTGTTGCTTTCCTCCATCACCCTCCATAAAATTCAGTTGTGGCTACTTGGTGAAACACCTTCTGAGGGATCTTCTGAATCCACGAAAAAGGATATTAAAATTAGTGCCCTCCAGATATTTTGAACTAGAGTTTTCTTAATACCTCACCATTGACCAATTTACTGACCGTACTTATTGGAATGATAGTCTAGAATGTTTAAATGACACCAAGTTATTTACCTGCAGTGTAGCTATGAGTTAAATTCTTCTACCATTGTCTTTTGATATCTTGATTGATACATAAAATGTATTATCTGGCCAGTTGGGCCCCCTCTCTTTTGGCTTTTGTATTTGTGAAGTCCTTTCCATAGGCCTGAAAATAGAGTTACGGTACATCCAGACATCTTGCACCTATCTTAATTTTAAGAAAATAACATGGAAACAGGTAAAACTATTTCAGGCATGTTTTTACATCAGTTGTAATTTCCAAGTTTCTAGAAATCATTTTACGATCAGCCTTTTATTTCTGGTGTATATACGTTTGTTGCTGATGATTGCTAGAATACCTGGCTAGCATCTAACAATATTTATACTTTCTTTGAAAGATTGCCTTTAAAAGTACACTTTTATAGATCCGTGTATAGAATCTTTGCTAATAATACTGCATTAAGGCTTTGGGAGGGGGTTTCTTTTAGAGCGAGCATAACAATCTAGGATGCAGGATAAGAAAACAGTAATGTACTATCGTTTCTATTTTTCAGCTTAGATGCTAATGTTCAAACATAACTTAGAAGGAGGAAGCTCCTCTGAAAACCCCCTGTGCCCTAATCACTTGAACTGATTAGGATGAGCTCTGATTCTCTTTGAGAACCTCTGTGTGTAGCTTTTTACCTTAATGCATAAGGCAGCTTACCAAAGCAGGAGTAAATATGCAGTATTTCCATTGGTTTTTTTACACAACGGGGGTTTACAGTTCTTGCCTTTTTCTCTAATCAACTCCTTCACTGATTTTCTTACCAGGACTCCCATGCTTGAGGCAGGCTTGCTTTTTCTATTTATTTAGAAAATATATATGGTTAACCAAACCTTAACCAAACAACTCTGGGCAACTAACAATATAACACATTTAAAAATAAACATAGAAAATAGAAACGCTGAGGCACCCTCATATATCATTCTCAATCCCTAGACTTGCCTATATCAGCCTCCACTAACAATGCGGCCTTAATACTTGAAGGAAAAAAGCCAGACTGGAAAATGTTTGAGCAATCAAAAGTTGGGAGTCGGCCTAAATGATTCCCTCTTACGCCATGGCATTTAAGTCCTGTTTCTCCATTTCTTCAAGCAGCCTTATCCGCAACACTTTATCTCTCACGCTTCTAAATTTCCCAGGGACCCATTAGCTTTGAAAACAGCTCCAGTCCCTGTACACCAGATACAGAATTCTAGAAACGTGCCTGAAACGTGCAATTACAAGCTTATTTGTCTGTGTTGCTTTTATCCTGTGGTTAATATTTCTGCAGAACCTCAAGACGTTTCCGCTTTTGGGCTTGAGCTACCTCTTTATGCAGTCCATTCATGACGTTGAAGGCAAACAACCAATTTGATATGTCTTACATGAGTCAAGCTAAGAAACCTACTGTTTTCTTGCCACAGGATGCAAAATATATATGTGTGAAAGCTTTCCCCAATCGGATACACTCCAGCTGTTTTGGGGTGGCAACATGGCAGCATGGGGTGGCAGCTTTGAGAAAGGCAGCCAGTGTATGTCAATGTTCTCAACCTTAGCCAGTCAGAGCCACTCAACCTTAGCCACACTTCAACTCCCAGAAATCTCTAGTCAACATGATATATTTGTTTCAGAAAATGAGGGCAGACATTAAAAAAGGACTGTGTGTGTGTATTAGCATCATCTCACATAAATTTGAACATCTTCTCGAAAGTAAACTGTTTTTAGAGAAGAAGAAAACTGCTTCAATGGCTATCAGAATCCATGAAAAAAAAAACCTGTAACCCAAAACACTTATTGACAAAAAACATTTGGACCAGATATTTTTAAGGGCAGAGAATTCAAGAAACAGCATAAATATTTCAAGTCGCTTTTCTCATGTTTGCTTTTAGGTAATGGCTAAAAGGAAAGAGGACTCCGGAAAAGTTAAGTTGTTGCTTCACTGGACTCCAGAAGATATGTAAGTATTTATACTCAGTAGTACCTAATTTGGGCACCTGCAAAAATTAGGATATTTCCTGTATTTTACACAAGCATACACAGAATTTACAACATACTGAACAGAAGGGTTTCATGTGACTTAGGCTTATAGCATTGTTATAAAGCTCTGATGGAGAATTAAAATTACCAAGTTAATTCATGCATTTGAGTCTACATTAAGAAAAAGTAATATTCATTAGGAAGACAAAATGGAAAGTGACTTTTACTCTTATTACAGTGCTGAACACATCCATAGCCGGAGTTAAATTTTCTTTGAGGTTTTTGAACATATTGGAAAGAAGGTATATGCCTTAGCCCTGTGTTAATTAGCACATTTCCAAAACTAATCAGAAAAGGTGGCCAATAGCAGAAATATCCTTACTTGTATAATCAGTAAATACAGTATATATTGTTGAATTTTCTTTAGTTTTTTTCATTGAAGATGCATATGATGTGCCAACTTTTCTAAAGACTGCAAGTGTTTGTAACCTTATTAACACCACAGAAGCAGTTGCTAAAAGGGCTTTGAAATCATTATGGAAAGATACGTTCATTACCAATATTAAAATCAGCAAAGGTCATTTGAACTATAATTAGCCTTCTCAATAAACAAAAAGTACAGGGTATCAGAAATTAGCAATTTCTAAACAGTATGTTCACATATAGAACCTATCGGTATATATTACTTTTTTCTATCCTTTTCAACAGAGGCACAATTTGTTTTAATTTTAATTCAATTTAACTTGGTTCAGTGGACAGGATGAAACGTCCATTTCTGAATTAACTTTTTGAAAGCTCCTTAACATTGGCCAAAATAAATTTGTGGAAAATGTCTTTCACATATTTGCCATTGCTTTTCAAAAGTAGACAATTGTAGTTCAGTTCCCCAAATTGAAACAAGTTCTATGTTTTTCACTAACCAAAGTGTATTTGAAACTTTTAGTTAGCTTTGAAGAAATAATGCATGGAGATTTAAATAAAGTCACTGCCTGGGGGTGCTATTGTTTTGAATAATAATATTAATCATTGTAATTAATGCTATTTATGTGGGATGTTGAAAAGCTCCCAGTAGATACACATTATGCTCAATGGTTAAGACTCTGGACTTGTCAGCTGGAAAGCCAATAGCTCAGGTTTGAGACCCGAGCAACACATAACCGGGTGAGCTCCTGTCCTCGCCTCAGTTCCTGCCAACCTAACAGTTCGAAAGCATGTAAATGTGAATGCATAAATAGGCACCATTTTGATGGGAAGGTGTAACACTACTCCATGACATCATGCTGACTATACAACCATGGAAATAACTTCGGATAGCACTGGCTCAATGGCCTTGAAACAGAGATGAGCACTACCCCCGAAAGTCGGTTACAACTAGCAGGGTAAAATCCACAGGGGTTCCTGTACATTGTTGAGAATGCTATCCTCAGAGCCAAACTAATATTCTCGTTATCACTTCACATAGAGAGTTTTGAGCTATTGTCAAATCATAGAGGGCTTCTAGAACAGGGGTGTCAACCTCGTGGCCCGCAGGTTGGATGCGTCATGCACTGGCCACGTCCACCCCTGGTTTAGCAAAGGGGGGGAAAGTTGGCGATTACGTGTCGTCGCGAGTTTGACACCCCTGTTCTAGAAAATGGCATAGAATTTTGTGCCTACGGATGCTTAATTTGGGCAAGCCTCCTATTCCATCATAACTAAAGTGGTAGAAATAAAATGTTGCTTCCTGAAAGATATGGAGCCTTTTGTATGCAGAGGGGGAGAGCCTTGTCCTGTAACAAAAGGTTTGGAATTACAAGTTAAGCAGACTGTGATGCTCAGAGAGAAGCAGATTTCCAGCCAAATCTTTTTGGCAGTGCAACGTTGGTGTGGGTTTTTATTTCCCATAAGAATTGACAGCAGCTCTTTTACCAGTAGTGATAATGGAGAGCGAATCACTGACCTTTTTTTGAATATTTTATTTTATTCATAGTCTTCCTGATGTGTGGGTAAATGAAAGTGAAAGGCATCAATTAAAAACTAAAGTAGTACATTTATCAAAACTACCAAAAGATACTGCTTTGCTTCTGGATCCAAACATATACAGGTAAATCTCCGCATTTCTGGATGTTCTCTTTGCCCAATGTGACTTGATGCCTTGTGTAACTTTTTGAAGCTGTACCAGAGCTGCTATCAGTGCAGGTAGCCAAAATAGTCAGTACTATACCTCCATGATCGTTCACCTTCACTAATAGGAAGAAACATGTCATTATTTTGACAGCATCCAGAAGTTAATTTTCAAGGCATGAGGTCACATGGCAGATTTTGAACTGAAACTCTGGCTGGTAAATATGTGTATTTACCGAGTGTATTTTACTTTTTTGTGCTTGGTGTACAGAAAGTCTAGTAAAGGAGGTACATTCAGTGGAATCCTGAAAGATCACTTCTCTTAAGATCACATGCTGGTTTGTATACCAATTTTTTAAAGTCCAAATTTTATCTTTTTTTAAAAAAAGAAAAAAAAATCACATTCTGTTCAGCCTGTAATACATAGTATTACTTTTAAGATCTTAGTGCTCCGTTCAATTTAAACAAATTAAATGCCTTTTTTCTTTTCATTTTGGGGTTAGGATGGGAACAGACCTATCATAATTTACTATTGAACTTTACTATACAATTAGATTCTATATTTTTTCCTAAGTACTGTTTCCCTGAAAACAAGACCTATCTCGAAAATAAGACCTAGCATGTTTACATGTGTGCCTAATATAAGCCCTACCTCCCCAAAATAAGCTGTATTTAAGAACAGCTCCGCTGGCTGCCCACCTATTCCATCTGGTTGCTCACGGTGCCGCGGCTACAAGGTGATGCGGGAAGTGGAGCTGCCCCATGCACACCACACCAGCTTACCTCAGGGAACCTGCAGCCAGATCATCCAGGCCCTGACACTTGCCATGTGCAGCAGGAGCCCATGTGGCCGCCAGCCCATTTCTGCTTGCTCACAGCCGCAACGGAGCAGGAGGCCAAATGGTGTGTTGGTGCCGCTGCTGTGAGGCGAGACAGGTGTGGGGGCATGGATGGCCTGGCTTTGGGGGACCTGAGATAGACCAGTGCAGGACACGTGGGGCATCTCACCCCCCCCTCACCTCGTGGTGGTGGCACTGCCCCACCACATGGCCACCTACCCCCAACGAACCAGCAGAAGTGGGACTCCCGTACATGTGAAAAAAGATACCCCTAAAATAAGCCCTAGTGCTTATTTTGGGGCCCAAAAGAAAATAAGACCCGGTCATATTTTCGGGGAAACACGGATATGATTTTGTGAAAACACTGTAAATGTCATCCCAAAGTTAATTTTCCAAAAGGCCACTAGACTTTCTTCGGGGGGGGTTTTCCCCCTTGAAAACGTTTTGCTTCTCATCCAAGAAACGTCAGAGAACTGAAGAAGCTTCTTGGATGAGAAGTGAAATGTTTCCAGGGGAAAAAATCCAAGAAAGCCAAGTTGCCTTTTGGAAAATCAACTTGGGGCCAACCATGGATGATTGAGAATCTCGATAGACACCGTAAGTGTCCATAAACTATATCTCCTGTGCTTTTTTCCTCCAAAGGTAATCTGAAAAGAACTGATTTATGATTTGTTGTCAAAGATATAACTCATTTTTTGCTGGTATTGGGCCTTTCAAATGTTAGAAGCTCCAGGTTCTAATGCCTAGCAAGTGTTATTACTGGTAGTCCTTGACTTACAATCATTCATTTAGCGACCATTTGACCTTAGAACAGCACTGAAAAAAAGTGACTTATGACCGGTCCTTGCACTTACAACCATTGCAGCATCCCCACAGTCACATGACCAAAATTCAGGTACTTGGCAACTGGCATGTATTTTTGACAGTTGCAGCATCCTGCACACAAAATGGTGATTGTGTGACCTTAACTGTCCAGTTTCCAACAAGCAAAGTCAACGGGGGAAGCCAGATTCGCTTAACAACCACACGATTCATTTCATACGAATCTAGGAATTTAGGAAATTTCCTAAAAAAAATAACTTGCAGTGATTTCCTTAACAACCATGGCGAAAAAAAGCATATAAAATCAGTTGCAATTCACTTAACAACCCCCTTGCTTAGCAGCAGAAATTCTAGTCCCAATTCTGGTTGTAAGTCAAGGACCTCCTCTATAGCCAATCTCAGGTTGCAGAGATAGGAAAGATATTCGCCCAAAACATTGTGGAATTGTTGTTAAGTGAATGGAGGGCCGGTCATCCTCATCCTGACAACTTCTATACGCAGCAGTAGGTTTATAGAAATGCATGCTGTAGGCTCATCTGAGTCCTAGAAACTTTTTAGCTTTCCTTTTATTTCTCATACTCCAGATGAATCCATTTAAATTTTGTCTTGGGAAAATATATGTTGTTAAACGTATTATTTAATAGAAGTAATCATAATGGCTAAATTTGCAATATTAATTATAAAGCAGCTTTATGGCCCTTAACATTTTCTTGGGGTTTCAATTATGTGCAGTGCAATAATATAAAGTCATAGTTCAGACCTGGCACCAGTTTCTGAAATCCTCTCATTTTTAGTCTGTTTCTTAATTAAATATATGAAGCTTTGAGGATATACACCAAAAGCCTTTTCGGCAATTGCAGTCTTTGTCAGAGGTAGATTGGGAGCAAGGCAGATATTCCCATCAGAAATAATGGAAAATATTGTGATAAACTTGAAACTCCATACCGGCCTCAGTTTGCCAAGTATGAGAAAGATGAGTTTTTCATTAGTATGAATATTTTCTGTGGGGTCCTTTACCCCTTTTTCTGGAAGATAATATCCACAGCTATAATTCATATCAGTATCTGAAGAATAAACAGAAATATGTCATTCCTTCTGCTTCCAGATGTTTCGAATACTTAATTTTTCCCCACTGACTTCAACCTGGTTGTCTCCTCAGAAAGCACACCAGCCTTCTTTCCTGACAGTAGAAGTATTTTTCTGTAATGCCGTCTTAATTCCCAACAGGAAGAACCTGTTAACCAGGGCACATTAAACTTCCTTGTGAAGCCACCAATGCTGTGTTTCCTTTTCCTTCCAGAACAATGCCACAGAAGAGGTTGAAGAGGTAAAAATCGACTTGGTGGGGGCACCTAACCTACCGTCTTAGTCACTGACCATGGAATTAGAATTGCACATTCCTTGAGTCCTTTACCTTCATCCACTCACACGCAAACACACACACACACAGACACAAACACACAGACATGGCACACCCACCCCCCTCTGTGCCCAACTGCTGCCAGCCTATGATTGGTCTAACCATTCTGTGAATGAAATTGAAGCATCTATGGAATATATATTATATATAAATGTCTTAACATACCTTTAATGGGACGGTACAATGTTTTTGTTTTCAGTGACTCTTTTGAAATTTGTATTGGATGAACTGGCAATCACTGAATTGCCAGGGGAAAACCATCCTGGCCGTTGTTACTCACATTTTTAGGTTTTTTTTTTTTTTTTGTAAGCAAAGTCTTGAAATCTCATCATTAATAAGCAACAGCTAGAGAGAATTCTTGGTAGATCGTCTCCGTTGTCACTTTAGTGAGCTTGTGGTGTCCAATCACATAACCTTAAGTGGTGGTATCATGTTTAAGCAAAATGGTGGTGGCATACTTTGATTTTTAGCAGAATATAAATATACATATATATATATATTCAGGGGAGGTTGATCAATGTTAGGTGTTGCTGTATATCCAATCCTCTTCATAAGATATTACTGTATATTAATCAGACTTTAATAATATCTATACAAAAAAAGAAGAAGTAACAACATTGGTTTTATAATTCTATTTGGCTTTTAAAACTCCAGCTTGCTTTTAAAGATTATATTGTCTCCCTTTCCCTCCTTTTGGCCTAAAATGTTTCTGTTTGTCAAAAAAAAAAAAGTATTTTTTAAAAAGAAGCATTTAAAAATACAATCGTTTATGCACCAAAGTTGGCTATGAAAAGAATTAAATTGCTTCCTCACTTTATTAATAAGCAAGAAATTACTAAACTTTTTTTAACCCTACAGGAATAGAAAACTTGTGTACCTTGTTTGTCTTGTATTGAGACAAAAAAAAAAGTTGAATATAGAGAATGGGATGTTGCTTGTAAATAGTTTTGCAGATTTGTAATATATTTTTATATCACAAAATGTAGATGTTTTTTCCTAGAGGCATGGAAGTTAAAAATGTATATATTATGGTAGAAATAATATTGAAGGATATTGTATGTCATTAGCGCTGCCAGAATTTGTTTAAAGCAAGCACCTTTCTTAACAATAATATGTCTCTTGGATTTCTAAGAGACTCTATACTACTGTTAATAAGAACAAAACACATTAGATATCCTTTCAGAAATCTTTGAAGGATGCATAATATCCATAGAAGGTTTATAGCACCTCACTGCTGAACATGGATATGAAATCAGTCTTTTTCCTTGCTTGTTGGAAGGAACAAATGTAAAATAAATGACTTAATAAGGTGGCTATATGCAGTCAAACTGCATGATTAACCCTTCCTGTTTAGGAGGATTTTGTTTTTGTTTTTATTTTATTTTATTTTTTGCATTACTACAGCGACTTTTTTACACTATTTTTTTTTAATTAAACAGCAAATAAATTAAAGTCTAAAGTTTTGGGAGATAGAAGTTGGGGTTTCTTTGTTTTTTTTGAATTGTATAAGGAGAGCTGCCTTAATGAAGGTAAAATGCTTGTTTGTTTCCTGGTGGATTTAAAATGTTTTCACAAACATTTAAATTTTATTATTGTGCAGATTAGAAGCACTGCTGACATGGAATGGTTCTGGAATACTGTAGTTGTTTGACAATGGTATTTCATAAAGATCTGTGGCAATGTTAACTATTTAAAACAGATGCCGTTCATTTTATCTTTTGTTTTTAATTTTGCGTAAGCACTTCTGTTACTGCTTTATCTTCATTAAATGGCCATCTGTAATTGCTTGGGTTCCCTTTCTTTAAGAAGTATAACATTGCCAAATAGGTGTTTTTCAGATATAGTTTGTATTTGTATTTTTTTAAAATCTTCTTGTTTCATGAATCTCTTGTATGCCATTCATAATTGACAGATGATTGTAGACTTTGCTGGAGTATTTTTTCTAATAAAAGAAAGCAAATGCAACTACGGTGTAAGGTTCTGAATGTCATTTACTGCAACAGGCTATTGGAAAAATTGGAGCACACGACGTAAATCATGTATTTTTCTGTTCAAATAAAGCTAGAATTATATATATTAAAATATTGCAATACCACTTCCCGTTACAAAGGATCCGAAAGCAAGATTTCAAAATAAAAAGCAGATTTTAAAAAAGCAGAATAAAGGCCAGGATTAACTTATTTCATTGAAAAACAGCTACAGCAGGGGTGGGTTCCTACTGGTCTAACAACCGGTTGGGTGATCGCGTGCTGTGCACGTGCGTATTCCATTAGCAAAAAAAAATGGGATTGTTAACTATTGCAGCTCTGGAGAGTCAGAACAGCTGACGGGCGGTTTTCACGATCAGCTGTGCTTAAAATGAAGGGAAGAAAGGTAAGTATAGCGTAGGGGCGGGCGGGCAGGTCCAGCTTCATTTCTGATGGAACCGGTTCACCTGAACCGGTTGTTCCATAACAAACGGTTCGCCCGAACTGGTGCGAACTGGTAGAAACCCACCCCCTGAGCTACAGGTAGTCCTCGACTTACAACCATTTCTTCAATGACCAATCAAAGTTACAACAGCACTGAAAGAAGTGACTTGCGACCGGTTTTCACATTACCATTGCAGCATTCCCCGTGATCATGTGATCAACATTCTGGTGCTTGGCAACTGGCATGTATGTACAACAGTTGCACTGTCCTGGGGTCATGTGATCGCCATTTGTAACCTTCCCAGGCGGCTTCTGACGAGTAGAGTCAATGGGGGGGGGGATCAGTGATTTGTTTTAACAGCTGTGGCAAAAAGGTCGTAAAATGGGCACAACTCGCTTAACAATCACTCTGCTTAGTAATGGAAAAATTAAATTACCAGGGCACTTAAAATGCATACCTGAGCACCAAATGAGCCTTTCTTCAGGGTGTTATTTTTTTAAAAAAAATAAAGGTCTATTCAAATAGAAACCATGTTTCAATATTCAACTTGCTTTAATTACTTTTTCTTGTGTAAAGATAAGTGATGGCTAAGTGATGCCTTCTGCTATCACAAAGTCTCGAGTCAGCCTGAAATCCTAGTGATTTTATGGACGTGTAGGGTTGTGTTTTAACGATAACAGAAATCATCTGAAAACTAGGCCTGCCAAGAATTTATTTTTTTTCAATTTTCCAGTCTACGTTGTAGCCCAGCCATCTTTCCTGGGTTTCACCTGCTTAGGTTTTCAACTTCAGCCAAGGCCACTTCATTTTGCCACCTGCTATAAATCTGAATGCTTCCGTTTTCTTCCGAAGGGTACTAATCTGGCCCTTTGAAGGATGTTTGTGAAGGACAAAAACACCCAGTTATCAGAAGGCAAATCGATGAGATTGCTGTCTATCACCCTATGCTGCTTTCCAAGTATTCTCTTCCTAGGCAACGCTTGACTGGGCTGTAACCAATAACATTTCCCGTTACTTGTCCCAGCGTCTGCCAACCTAGCAGTTCAAAAGCATGTAAAAATGCAAGTAGAAAAATAGGGACCACCTT
>JANHJO010006981.1:338295-349183 GCA_032468235.1 Pseudoxyrhopus heterurus | reverse complement strand
CTTAATTATTGCTGTATTATAATGCTACGCTAAATAAAGAACTTCGTGATTCAACCTCTTGGCATCCTGGTAGTACTATACTTAAGGTGGGCACGATGCCACCCTTGTAATTCCAACAATTTGGCCATTATCTCCCTTTCTGGATATTTTCCAGAAGAGGCTAGACAGTAGTGGTCTTTTGTTCTGGATTTGCTACTATGATCTATTGTTCTTGAATGAACTATTTCATGAATTGTTAATTCAAAGGTATTATATAAGTTTTATTTTGGCATAGCGTGTCATATTAGACTGTCATGGTTTATAGATCAGAGGCTATGGGTTCAGTGTGTTGTGTGAACCTATACAATATTGTGGACCAATCTAATAAATATCAAAACACAGCTTACAATAATCAGCAAATCCACTCTTCGTGTATGTGTGAGCATATTTCTGTACATCACGTAGCTAGGCTGTTGGGTTGAGGATACATTTCTTGAAAGGAAGGTCAAACTTTTGAAGCATTTGGAATGCCGTATTACTTTCAAAGGATTTGCTGTTTCAAATAAGCAGATCTTGTAACTTTCTGCCAAGTGAAGATTTCTGTCTTTATAAAAGCTTGCTTGAAATAAAAGAAGGCATTTTATCCGTTTTGGATTGCATAGATAATAGTTAGCCCAATTTTGGTTTTGATCAATCAAGAAATAATTGAAAATTAAGGAAGGATGTGAGGTGTTTTTTTTTGTAATTCTCTTCTTCCCTCTATTTAATTGATACAATGAACAACTAGGTGCAAAAATCAAAAATTGTATTAGATAACGAGAACTGAATTTTTGTGCAAATATCCTTATCCTATGCGACTCCTAACTGCTTTGTTTTTAATCAAAAAAGATGTGTGAAAACTGATTCTAAACATTTCCACTCCATGTTATTGGCATAGCAGGATTTGTCAAGGAGACATATGGTTTATTCAAAGACAAAGCTAATCTTGGAACACTGACATAGTTAAGCCTTAATTTAAAAAGCCTGTTAAAACAGTCAGAAACAGATGGAAATTTGCCATGGAAACCACTAACATGTAAGGATGAGTGCATGTAGGGAGGAGAAGGAAGAGAAGCTCATTTGCACAGACTCCAGAATTATTCTGAAAGTAGATTTTGGACGGAGGTGTGCAGCTAGAAGCCACAAAGTGTCTCATAACTTTAAACAATGAACCACCAACCCAAATAATTCAGGCCAAAACTGAAAAATTGAAGAGACAATCCAGTACATACTGTAATGACTCATATGGACTCCTCCTCCTCCCTCTCCTCCTATTCTTCTTACTCCTTCCCTTACTCCTACTCCTCACAAATAAAGACTCCCTGAAAAGTAAATTCTACAACTTGGCTGTCTTCACAAAAAAAAAACCTTGTCTTTCTCCAGTGAAAATGTGAAGATTCCTGGAAGCATATTTTGAGATTCACTCTCAGTTCCTGGGTGCCTAGTGTCAATCATTCATTCACTATAAGGCATATGTCTTTGAAGACAAGTAGTATCCTCTATGGTTGCACATTGCCGTACCAATCACCATCTTACCGAACAGAAAGTTGACATGGGACATGATAGCTGATCTCAGATTTTAGGACATCTCATCTAGTCAAGGAACAAAACTTTTGCATGGACATCCCCAGGGAAAGAGAAGGATGGCAAATAACCATACAGGCATAATGGCATCATCTCATAAATGATGCTAGGATTTAGCTACTTGCATCACATGACCTGACGCAAATATCCTGGCCTTTTCCTCACCATTGGGTGCATATCAGAGTGGTGCGGTGGCATAGAGGTGGAGCTCTCGCCTCACAATCAGGAGGCTGTGAGTTCGATCCTTAGGTTGAGGTAGATATTTGTCTCTCTGGTCACGCTGAGAATATATCTGCTGAACAAAACTCCGCATTGGCGACAGGAAGGGCATCCGGCCATTAAACCATTCTGCTAGCTCCGTTCAGTTGCTCACACTCCACCCAGCAAGGGATTACGGGGTCATTCAATGGAGATGATGGTCATCGGGTGCATATCACCAATTTGGCATCGCTTGTGTTGCTGCTGTCAGGAGATCTTCAGAGTTCTTTTGGACTGAAATAATAAAATCAGTAATGTATAATGAAATCCTCTAACAAATACGTTTAATACCACTATAAGCTAGGACGGACTAAAACTGTCGCATTGAACTACTGCTCTCTTCCACGGTATTGATAAATTGCCAGTGTCCTTATCTAGGTAACAGCCAAGGATAAATGTTTAATGATGTCTGGAAGCGAGTAATCGGCCTTGTTCATCTTCGCATGAATGACTGCACTGATTATGCATGTACCTTTTGCTGTTCAGCACCTTGGCCTTTTCTATAGTTAGCAGCAAAATTCTCAATCCCTCTGGTTTCCTTTGCAGCTACTGTACTGATGCATTTTAATGACGAGTAGCAGACTAATCTACAGTAAAGGGGCTTAGATCTGGGCTTAGGAGATGGAGGGCATGTTTGGGAGGTGAAGAGAGGCAGTTTAATATCAAGGATGACTTCATAGATGACCTTAGAATGCTGAATAACAAGGTGGATTGCAAAATGTCATGCTTGTTTCAAGCTCACATTGCTTCCACATTAGGAGTCTGACAATCTTGGAACACTAGAATCAGAATAAAAACGATCCTGCTGGGTTTTTTTTTTAGCATCGGTCTTGTATGCAGACAAAGTCCATCTGTAATTATAAGTTCACAGATGTCTATTTAGCACAGATATCCTGCAGGATTAATTAGTCACTTCCTTCTTGCATCTTCTGCACTGTTTATTGCTTCCTGTTCTGCGTGGACGAGTGGCGAATAACTCCTACCTTGTATTGATGTAGTGAATTTCTACCGTTCGTCTGTTTGGGGAAGTGACACGTGTTTCATTTAATTCTTTTTACAAAGGAAAACAAGTCTCCTCTTATTGAATAAAAGAAAGAATAATGAAAAGAACGCCTCAGTCTTCGGAATTGCTGAACGCACCCTAGTAACCGAGGAAGATCCTTCCTTAGAAGAAGAAACTTTTAATCAAAGGTGCCACAATTGTATGTCATCAAAATAAAGCAAGTCATTAATCAGATTAATTAGTACAGAAAACATCGGAACCCAATCGCTGCACAATACAGCTATCTGCTTTCCCCCCCTGTTTTTTAAAAAAACAACGGAGTAAAAATAACTTTTATAAAGAAGAGAGTGAGTGAGGACGCCATGAGATCCTAAGTGAACATGAGATATACTGTAGGTTTGTGTTAAGATTGTAATTTACACACTTCTCTATAGAAGAGCACACTCTATGAAACAAACATTTTCAAACATTTCATTTTCTCTAAAACATGTTCTCATCAGGATTCATGTCTTCTTTTGCATCAAGATTGGCTTATGTAAATACATGATGAATGTTTTAATGATGACTATGATCATGATTTATCACTTATATCTTTTATGTACACTGAGAGCTTATGCAACGAAGACAAATTTCTTGTGTGTCCAATCACACTTGGCCAATAAAGAATTCTATTCTGTTCTGTTCTGTTCTTTTCTATTATTTGCCTAATGAATAACGGAATAACAGAGTTGGAAGGAACCTTGGAGGTCTTCTAGTTGATGGATAATGGCATTTATCTCATTGGAGAATCACCAAGAATGTATTTTCTCTTGTGTTGCAGGTGACATTGTAGTCAACATATTGTTGTTAAGGTAGATACAGAGGCAGGGCTACCCCTACACCTCTCACAGTGTGTTCTGTGTATTAGAATACAAGGGCATGAATAGTTGTGGCTCTTTAATAACTATTTCAGGATGAGGAGGCTGTAAGTAAATAAAAAGCAATGAGCTGTTTTCTGTTAATATTCAGGAGGGATTGCAAATCACCGGTGATGACTCCAGAATGAGAATTATTAGTATTTTTTGCTATTATGATTTCTTTCTTGTGCATGAGTTTACAATTTTACTGCCTAGTTCAATGGTTGGTTAACCTCTCCAAAAGGTTTTCCAGCGAAGAGATATTGCTTAGTGGTAGGTGCTCCCGTTTCCATGGTCTGAAGCCATGCCAAAGAGCTAGCTCTCCGAATGAATCTGACACCAGAGGGTTAAGATCCTGCGACCTCAAAAGTATGGATAATCTCCAACTCTCAGAAGTCCTTGCCAACAGGGAGGGATTTTAGCAGCTGTGATTTAGCTATCAGTTTTCCTCTCCGTGTAGACAATACTAAGCTCCATAGCCAAAACATCCGAGAAGGCCTTCTCAATCCCAATTAAATAAGCAGAATTCAGAATAACAGAGTTGGATGGGACCTTGGAGGTCTTCTAGTCCAGCTCCCTGCTTGAGCAAGGAGACCCTATCCCATTTCAAACAAGTGGCTGTCCATCCAGTGAGCGATTGAGCACTCACAACTTCTGAAGGCAAGCTGTTCCACTGGATAATTGGTCTCACTGTCAGGAAATTATTTATTTATTAGTTGTATTTGTATGCCGCCCAACTCCCAAAGGGACTCTGGGCGGCTCACAACAAAATAAAATATAAAACAGTAAAAACATAGTTTAAAAGGATATAAAATACATTCTTATAATAAAAACAACACAACACACTCCATGCACCCAAGACCTCACATGGTCTATTAGTGAGGTCAATGGCCCCAACCCTGCCGAAACAGCCAGGTCTTTAAAGATTTCCGGAAGGCCAGCAGAGTGGGGGTAATCCAGACCTCTGGGGGTAACTTATTCATTTCTCCTTAGTTCTCCTGTTGCTTCTCTCCTTGGTTAGTGTCCATCCGTTGCTTCTTCTCTTGCCTTCTGGTGCTTCGGCAAGCCAAAAATAAGGGATGTCCAGCTTAGGGCCACTTGACTTGAGCTTCTCAGGAGAATCACTTGATGGCCCAATGAACGAGTTGCAGAATCTCATGCCACTTGGGGCCGTTGAGTGGTCATTTGGACTTGTGCAGCCCAAATTCCTCCTTCCTGCTTCTTCAGATCATCAGATAGTCCTCCTTCAGAGAGGAATAGCTTTGAATTTAGATATATTCTATGTTCAGAATATAGAATTCTGAACACAGAACTACCTATTTTCTGCCAGCACAAGGGAGATTTTCCTCTTATCTATAAGCAGTAATGTCACCTTGCACACCGAAGAAGATCCTCCCACTGGACAGGGTGTCTTAGGCTTCTGGAGACAGGGTCATTCTCTTTCCTAAAGCCTACCGAATGTGGGTCACAGCAGGATAGGCTCCATATGGGTAATTGAATGTTTTTATGAATGGCACACTGCCATGCATTTTTCATTGAAGAAATCCTACTGTTTTCATTCATTAGGAGTTAGAGGCAAGGCAGGTATTTCGTCTGATTAAGCCATATGGCTAATTCATCACAATCAGCAACTATTTCCAGCCTGAGAGATTACCTGCTTTAACGGGAGACTTCCAAATGGGCTCCGAGAGATTGCCCTGGAGGCACCCCATCCATAACATTTTTTTCCCCCAGAGCTGTGGGGATTGGGTGGGGTAAGGATGCTCACACTGAAAGACTCAAGGCTCAGGACTAGTTGGAATCAGAGCCTGTCATGGCCCCATCAGAGCCTGAATTTGTGGAGGAAGACGAGCTGGAACTGGAGCCGACAGAGATCGAGGTGGCGGCTTCGTTGGCTTCAGAGGAAAATGGAGAGGAGCAGGGCCAGTCAGGCCAGGGCCATTCAGGATTGGGACAGCTTGTAGGCAGGGAGGAAGGGGGGCAGGATGACCAAGACAGGCTAAGCAGTGAACATGAGAGACAGAGCTCAGGCAATGAGCAAGGACCACCCCCTCCTGATCCTTGAGCACGGAGAGTGGAGAGAAGGAGAGAACAACGCAGACTGACCCGACTACTCGGGAGGAGAGCACCCCACCCCTCTTCACAAGACACACAAGACTGAGATTTAAGGAGATGCTATGGGGAGGGGCATTTGTGGGGAACAAACACTGAATTCACAGAGTGTTGAGTGCCGACATTTGAAATTTCCTGAATTCCTTGCATTCTTTCTGGATTTCTGGATACTTGCCATGTTCCTTTGATTCCTGGACTCCTCGACTTGCCCTGCTGGATTTCTTGCTTTGTAGCCATGGTGTTCACAGCATTGGGCTGGACTATTCGCAGCCAGAGGCTGCTTGAGGTGTGTGTGTGAGTGTGTCATCACTTTGTTCTGGGACTTGCCAGAAACGTGGGAGTGTTTGGGGAAATTTGGAGCAATAAAGGGGTGGTTTGAAGTGCCAGCTGCCTGTGTTACCTCTGTGCCATGCCCCAGGTCATCACAGAGCCTGTGTTTATTGATCCCAGGCTGGTGGAATGCTGGGAGGAAATTTTGTAAATGGACCTCGTCTATCCATTCAGTTCTGTGTCTATTCATCTCTTTAAAATTTGCTGGCAATATCTTGGGATCCTGCCAAGGGCTCCCTTCTAAGCACATGACCCAGAGTAGAGCAGATGCAACCTGTATTGTGCTTCCTAGTGCACTCTTACAAACACAGAGACATACAGTATAACACAACAAAAGCGAATATTTGTAGTTCAAAGTGGAACTGTGGCACCCTTGGTGCTCTCTGAACTTGGTTGTCTTCTTTACCCAACTAGGCAACTTCATCAGGATTCAAAGCAGGTGGGGTTTGTGCAAGAGGGCAGAACACACAAGCATATACCCAGAGCATATATGGGAAAGGGGATTTTCAAACCATTGATTCCAGATGGGATTATATTTTCTCACTGAGAGGCAGTGCACAATTCTCAAGTCCTCCTGGACTGTAGGTCCTGCTTGAAGAACATGTGGCGGTCACGCCAAGAGAGCCTTTGAACCACTTTATCATGTGCACCAAATGCTTCTATTTCTGGATCAGGAGGCCCTGCTCATAGTCACTCAGAGAAAGTCACCTCCTGGTTGAATTTCTGTAAGAGGTGGTCCTTGAAGACCATCCAGAAATTGCTTTGGTTGTTCAAAATGCAGTGGCACAGCTAGTAATGGTATGCCCATGTAATATTGCTTCTTTGCAAGCTACAGTGGCTCTCAGTGGGTTTCCTTGTCTCAATTCAAGGTGCTGGTTATCGCCTAGAAACCCTAAATGGCCCAGCACTGTATTACTTCTGAGGCTGCCTTATCTTAGTTGTTTTTGGCTTTCTGACAAGGTTGCACAGAGTTGCTGCGGTTACGTGAGACAAGCGTATCTCCTGGGATTTAGGAGGGGTGACTTCTCTGTTGGTTGCTCTTTCTCTCTGGAATAAGCTTTGCTTCTCTCCCGAGATTTGAATGGCCCTGGCCCAACTGTCCATCTGCACAGCCAAAAGGAGCTGATTTTTCTCTCATGTGTTGGGCCATTTTGTGATATGAGTGTGTTTTATTATCCCCAGTCTATTACTGGGGTGTCAAACTCGATTTCATTGAGGGCCGCATCAGGGTTGACCTCAGGGGGCAGGATGGATGTGGCCAGGGTGGGCGAGGCCAGCTTGATGTCACTCATGTCAGGGGTGCTTGATGTCACTCATGTCATGTCATGGACCAAGTGCTCTGCCAGCGAAAACAGGCTCCCGAGCTCCATTTTCAGCTGTGACGGCCTCCTACAACCCTCTGCCAGTGAAAACAGAGCTCTGGAGGGTCCTCCCGAGCTCTGTTTTCGCTGGCAGAGACACCGCAGGCTGGTCCTTCACTGTTTCCAGGGTGGCCCCATGAGCCAGATCTAAGCACCCTGTGGGCCGGATGTGACCCACAGGGCTTGAGTTTGACACCCCTGCTCTATTAGATGTTGCTTCTATATTGTCTTTGTACATTTTTAGGTTGGTTTATCTGCCACCTTAGTTTTTCCTTTTTTGAATTTGGATTTTCTGGTTTATGGTTCTATGAACTGCAGGCAACCGGCAATTTGTTTTTGAAGTGTGCCTGAAGGCCCCAGACTGTTCCTCAGAATAAAGTTAACTCCTGAGGCAAATACTTTGCTTTGGTTTATGATGGATTTCCATTTATTTTTGAACAAAGAAATGGATGAGGAGGCTGGTGGTCACCAAGGGAAATTTTAGTTGGGGTTCTAGACTACAAAATGTATGCAGGATACTTATTTAGGAGTAATATGGCCTCTGCATTTTAGATCTAATGCCAGGTATAAGTCTATGGTGACCACTGATTAGCACATGCAGTTTACAATTCCATATTTGGAATTATTTGAAATTTCAGAACTCATCTGGACTAATTTTGGAATTGGTTAGGTGTCTCTCCAGCCCTTGATTTTATTTATTCATTTATTTATTCAATTTCTACAGGCACCGAACTATCATCCTACTGTAAGAAAAATGATGGAGAACTTAAGAACTTTTGAATGCCCCTAATAAAAGTATTGCTCTATTATGAGTGCTGGATTTTCCCCCATTATCACCAATTCAACTAATTTCAGCTTTTATAAATGTAATATAGAGCAGTATTTCTCATCCCTAGCAACTACCGTGTTTCCCCGAAAATAAGACCTAACTGGAAAATAAGCCCTAGCGTGATTTTTTTCCAGGATTTTTGTATTATGAGTCCTCCCCCCAAAATAAGCCCCAGTTAAGATCATCAGCCAGACACACACAGTACCATAGTTTTCCAAAAATAAGACCTAATTGGAAAATAAGCTCTAATTCATGTTTTGGAGCAAAAATTAATATAAGACCCAGTCTTATTTCGAGAAAACATGGTATTAGATGAGCATGACTGACTGGGGAATTTTGGAAGTTGAAGTCCACTCATCTTAAACTTGCTGAGAAACGCTGATATAGAGCGTTTATTATAGAAGAAAAGCAAACAGCTGGTGGAAGCTATTAAGAGGTGTATCTATTTCAAAAGTGTAGGGCTGTTATATATGAATTTGGATTCTATATGCTTGCTAAGTGCAAAGGTCAACAAAATAACTGTATTTATTTAGTTTCATGAGTCAAGAGACCATCTCTCGTGAATTCACCTTAGATGTAATTTCCAGAATTCCGGTATTTGCTTTGGAAGTGTTATTTCACACCTGTGTTGGTTTTTCTGTTTAACTTTACTGTTAAACTGTTCAACTCCACTCAGAACAAGAGGTCATTTGATGGCATTTCAGAATAACTATTGCAGTTTGTTTGCCTGGAAGATAAGGAGATCTTAAGTAGTGATATCCCACAGGTTCCGTGCACCATGCAATTATTTAAATTTATCTCTATCAGGCTCAGGGCATTAAGCAATATTTAACATTCGAAATATAAGGCCAGTTGCGAGTTCTTTCTGAGCGGGTTGATTGCTTATAAACGTTTCATTACCCAGTTAGAATCATAGGGCTGGAAGAGACCTTGTGTGGGGGCAAGGCATGGAGGCAACAGAGTCAACTGATAGTTCAAACTCCCCTTTATTGCTCCAACTTTCCCCCAAACGTTTATGACAAGTCCTGGAACAAAACGCTCACACACACACCTCTGGCCGTGAGTAGCCCAGCAAAACGCTGTTAGCACAACAGCTTCCAGGCAAGAAATCCAGTGAGGCCAAGGAACAAGGCAATGAGTTCAACAAAGCAAAGGAACTAGGCAACGAGTCCATGAAGCAAAGGAACTAGGCAACGAATTCACGAATCAAAAGAACTAGGCAAGAAGTCCAGCAAACTCCAGACATCGGCAACGGCACATAAAACTGCATGAATTCAGTGCTTGTTCCTGATAAGCGCCCCTCCCCACAGCATCTCCTTAAGTCTCAGTCCCCAGGTGTGCCTTGTGAAGAGGGGCGGGGCGCTCTCCACCCGAGTCGTCGGGTCGGCCTGCGCTGTTCCTACCTCCTCTCCACTCTCTGTGCTCGGGGATCAGGAGGGGGCAGTCCTTGCTCATCACCTGAGCTCCGTTGCTCTACATCTCTACTGCCTGCCCTCTCTCCCCCCCTTTCTTGGTTGTCCTGCCCCATTCTTCCCTGATGGCAAGCTTTCCCAAGTTCAAGGGACTCGTCCACCTCCTCCCCACATTCCTTCAAAGCTAATGAGGCCTTCCCCTCGACCTCCATTGGCCCCAGCTCTGGCCCAGAAGTGCATTGGCTTTTTTAGCAGCTACAGGCTCATTCTTAAGCGGTGGTCCATTAGGACATCTAGATCCATCTCACAGTTACTGCTGTTGAGCCAGGTACTGCTTATTCTATACTTGTGCATCTGGTGACCTCGTCAGTGCATCATCAACAAGACCACATGAATTAATGAACTCATAAGGCCATATAAAAATGTGGGACATTTCTTTGCCTAGGAACAAAATTTGTTGCTAAATCCTTGCTTTAAGAAAGGCTCCCATTTTTAAATAATTGATACCTTAATGGAAATAAATTTGACTAAATACAGAGATCTACACTACACCTTGTTTATGGAAGAATTCCACAGGCTAGATCAAATAGGTCATTAAGTCTATTGCATTGTAGTAAAATTGGCGATTGGTCATTTGTTTATGGCAAGTCTGGAAATAACCATAACTTTGGTGCTGTCCAGCCATTTATCCCTATATTCGTGTGAATTCTGGACTGGGTCTTGAGAGGAAGGAGATTAGTAACTGAAAAAACTTATTTCAGTTTTATGCTTTGCTTTGCTGGTAAGGTATAAGAATGGGACTTAATTTAGTCTCTTTTAGGAGGATGAAGGACCAACACAGAATTATCATAAGTCTTTAAAATGTCCAGAATGATCTGCTAAATTCGTAGAGGATTCTGGAGAGAAGAAGCTCAGAATGGAGGTTCTCCTTGCCAGTTAGAGCTCCTATAGTGGCTGGAATAGATTAGACATCTCTAGTAGCTCTTGAAGATGGATTGTTGGTCTAGTACAGGGGTCTTCAAACTTGACAGCTTTAAGACTTGTGGACTTCAACTTCCAGAATTCCTCCTCCAGTCATGTTAGCT
>JANHJO010006981.1:219597-233828 GCA_032468235.1 Pseudoxyrhopus heterurus | reverse complement strand
CTGATTCTGTAAACCGCTTAGAGAGAGCTGAAAAAAGCACTGATAAGCGGTATATAAATCTAATGCTATTACTATTATTATTATTTATAATAAAGCAATATCTATACTACACATATATGACTCTACAGTATATCTATACAAGTAAATAGTCCTAAGACCAACAGTTACCTCAGTAATCTACCTCTCAGCTTACTATCTCGGTAGTACCTGGTTTATCCTGCTATGTCCTGGTTAATCCTTCAAAGGATTCAAGAGGTTAGGATTGCCCCTTTTATAGTCTTATTTTGAGGCCGCGCAGTTGTTTACTGCTATAGGGGTCAGTTCAACAGTTCTTGCCTCGCACCTGCCACCAACTGCCACTTTGACAGTTGGTCGGCCATCTTAGGTTCATAGCCTTGGCAGCCATCTTACGCATCAAAATGGAGCAGCAATATCTTAACAAACTTGTTTTCTTGTTTCATTGATTTCGAAAGCCATTCTTTGAATTCTTTTTTTATTTATTTATATCCCACATTTATTATTTTCATGAATAAGTCAAGGTGGTGAACATACCTAATCCTCCTCCCTCCTCCTATTTTCCCCACAACAACAACAACAACCCTGTGATGCGAGTTGGGCTAAGAGAGAGCCAGTAGCCCAAAGACACCCAGCTGGGCTTCACGCCTAAGCTGGGTCTAGAACTCACAGCCTCCTGGTTTCTAGCCTGATGCCTTAACCACTAGGCCAAATTGGCTTTTTCTTGTGTTTCCTATATAGGGAGATATAGAGAAGGCAGCCACTTTAAGTAGAGAGCACGTTTTAAGACCGTAACTTGTATTTCTGTAAAGTTGTTGCTTGTGATCCATACCGCACCATGCCTAGAGGAGGGAAAGTTGGCATGCCATATGGGTTGTGTATATTTTTACGCGTTCAAGTCAATCTTCGTTCAAGTACTTTCTTAACCGCCTTCTGAGCAGTGACCCAATTTGAAACAGGTTCACTGTTGCTCTTTCCCTTCCACTTGCCTTCCTCCTCCCCGCAACCATCATCCTTTCCAATTGGTTGAGCTGAAAGATGGCTCATTGAGTGTCCATGTTTGAGGATGGCCTCAGGGTTGGATCTTTGCGTGCCACTGTGGTTCTCCTTACATCAGATATAGGTTATGCCTTTTTAAACCTCTGTCCTCCAGCCCAATCCAATTTGCTGCCTTTTAAAGCAGCCAGCACCTCGTGGGCTTATTTGCAGGGTGTTTTATGCCCCTGTAATTATTATTTAACTCTCCCCACCCTGTATTTTTGTGTGTGAATTGATCTACCTTGATTTCAGTATTTGGATTGGTAGTGAAAAATGAATTGTCTTGAACTGGGCATATTTACCTGAGGCTGTGGAAAAGGCACATATACAGCTTGGGGAAATATTTTTTTTTTTAAAAAAAAGCTGGTCAAACTGGAGCCAGGCTCAACACAAAACAAAAAATGCACAACAGCTTCTGCCTCCCTGCTACCTTAGTGAATATATAAACATTTCCCGGCTGCCCAAAGTAAATGTCAGGTTGTTTCACAAAGGCCAGAAGGAAATAACATCTGACACTTGGATCCATCATCCCAGCCGGCTGCGTGTTGCTTTTCATGCCCTCTAGTTCTGTGCTTTCTCAGTTTCTTTGGGTCTTTGGTTTGGAGGCTGGCAAACTTACTCCATGCCCAAGTTGATTCTAGGTGTCCAAAAGTTGGTTTTTGCAGCCAGATAGATGCAAAGAGCCTGCTGTTTTTTTTTGCAGTGACTTCATTGGAATGCTTTCAATAAAACCTCCTTTGCAAACTTTTGAGTTGTCACAGTTTTGCGAAATAGCCTTTTAGAAGATGACATATGGGAATAAGGGAGAAAAATCAGTTTTTATACATCATTAATAGTTAAGAACACTTTTTCTTCCTTTCCCTCTCCCCCAATCTCTGTCTTGCATGTACACATGTGTGTACACAAACACACACACACACACACACACTGACTGGTTCACCTGTGGCGCCAAGCCATAACGAGGTTGTTTTTGGCTCCGTGTATTGTGAAATCCTACCCAGTTGTGGTTTGTAAACCATGGTTTGTGGTTTAATGTGTTCTGAAAATCCAGCCAAATGGGATTTATTTAGTCAATCATAGATGATAAAGTCCATACTGTATAAATTCCATTTTCTCTCACACACATCACAGACTCCTTTTTCTCATGTATAACTCATACTTTCTCTTTCACATACACTGCTCTCTTTCCAAACACATGGATGCTCACATTCACTCTCCTGTCTTTTTCACTCCTGCTTGCTCAGCAGTCTTTGCAGCCTTTAAGAAATAAGATTTCATGTTTTTGTTGCCTGATGTCAGCCTTGTGAGGTAGTCCAGACACCAAGACGTAGTAGCTCTAATGGTATTCTAGGCTTCAATTAACCGAACCTTGCAAGTCTGAAAGTACCTCTCTCCCTCCTCACCTTTGCAGTCCAAGCGACTAGGGAGAGTCTCTTCTGAGATGCTTGCCATACTCCCATCCATTCTGCAGCCTCAGCTGCCTTTTCTCCAAATGTTGTGTAGTATGCAATTCTTCCTCCTGTCTTCCAAGGACATTTCTACGTACCCTTACATCCAAACTGGCTCAAAATTGACAGGATTGTATTTGCCCACTTCATCCAGCATCAGCCTTCTTTCACTGATCATTAAACCAATGAGAGCTCCTGCCTCTCTTCTCTGGTTATTTACTAGGCAGCATTGTTTCCCCTCTTCCCCCAAAGTCATCCACACATTCCAAGTAGTTTAAGTCTGAGAGATACCTCGTTGACATCCAAGTCCCAACAAGAGCCATCAAGGAGAACAGTGAATGAAATGTTCTAATCATTATTCTGCATTGGTTTGAATGGAAAACCCAAAGTAGAGATAAGCATCTGGTTGTAAAAAAGATGGAACTCCTTCAAATCAAGATTTCTGATGATGTAATGGACAAGTTTATGAGGTTATCTTGGCAGCTGTACAGGAGGATTGTCATTGCTTTCTTCTGGGATTTTTTTTTTTTAATTCTTAAGTCTAATTGTTTCCCATCCTAGAAACTGACCAGGCCCAACCCTGCTTAGCTTCTAATATCCAGATAAAACAGCCAGGGTCTTGACATCCCAAAAGTTGGATGCACCTTCCAGCATAGAGTCCCAATACGAAAGAAACTTTTCATTACAGCATCCTAGTATATGTCTCTGATGCTTTCTCACAATCTGAGATTCCTTGGGTCCTCTCTCCAATTCTTGCTTATCCCAAACCCGATTAGCAGAGGATTCATATTAGGACTGATCCTTTCTAATGTCCTATTTCAATGTTTTCACCCCTGGCAAAAAGCGTAGAGTAGACCAGGAAACATTTCATGATTAAAGCTGATCTCCATTTCCTCCGAATTGCAAGGTGTGTTTGGAATTATGGGTTAATCAAAGGGCAGGCTGATTAGCCAATCTTATTAACCCTCTTCTCTGTTCTCTGGATTTGAAAAATGGAAAAAGACAACAAAGAAGAACAATGTGCTACTTTAGGCCCGTAAGTGGCAGTTAGCAGCAGTGCCCCCCAGTCTTTCGCCATCAATCTCACTTTGCTGAGCAACAGATGGCTGTTCCCAGAGAGAGATAGTAAGGGGAAGAGTGTGCCTCGCTAACTGTTAGCATCTTGTCCTCATCAAGAGATCTATGAGAGAGAAGAAAGCATGGCCAATTATGTGAAAAGCTTGTAGTCTGTTTCTTCAAGAGTTAGGGGTTTAGGATTAAGAGGCTGGAGCATAATTGGTTGCGGCTGAAAAAGGAAGGGGTCAGGCCATTTATTTATTTACTGGGTTTTACATCTCTCTGATAATAAATTGATCCTGTGCTTCATACATACCCAATGCAGTAATCAATCTGTAATACTAAAACATATGAAGAACCATTGCAGGAATTGGGTATTTCTAGTCTAGTGGAAAGAGGGACTAGGGTTGACATGATAGCAGTGTTCCAATATTTGAGGGGCTGCCACAAAGAAGAGGGGGGTCAATCTATTCTCCAAAGTACTTGAAGGCAGGACAAGAAACAGTGGATGGAAACTACTCAAGGAGAGAAGCAATCTAGAACTAAGGAGAAATTTCCTAATAGTAAGAACAATGAACCAGTGGAATGGCTTGCCTTCAGAAGCTGAGTGTGCTCCATCACTGGAGGCTTTTAAGAAGAGACTGGACAGCCACTTATCTGGAATGGTATAGAGTCTCCTATTGGACTAGAAGACCTCCAAGGTCTCTTCCAACTTTGTTATTCTGTTATATTGTACATCAGAAATCTACATCAGAATGCTCCAGGAACTGCTAGTGGGCATTCTCCAAGTTGTTTTCCTTAAAGGTTGTCTTCCAGCAGGATCTAGGAAGTGGACCTTTTCCAGGACAGCTCCTGCCCTGTGGAACACTCTTCTCCCTGGAATCTGGCAGGTTTCCACCATCTTAACCTTCCACAAAGCCATAGAGAGCTGGGTCTTCACCAAGCATTGGGTTAGGATGAGTGGGAGGTTGGAAATGGTTTTGGTGGATGTATCAAAGGAGGGTGGCTAAAGTGCCAGGTTTTTGCTTTGTTGTTGTCGTTGCTTGTTTTGTTTTCCATATTTTGGGGATTTTCCTGCCTTTGTGAGTCACCCAGAGTTGGGTTTCTTAACATGGACAGCCATATAAAATTTTAATATACTGTAAATAAACAATGAAGCAACCAATCTTTGCAGCAAAGAGTGAAGACAACATCTCAGATGTCAAAGATACACTGGAAAAATCAGATTTTTGTCTAGAAATTCATGAGAGCATTGGCTAATTTTCAGGGTAATGCTGTTCCAGAAAAGAGAGATAGCAACTGGGAAGGCCCCAACTTCTTGTTGATCACACTCTGTCAGGAAAGGGATCATCTAGATCTTCATGGATAGACAAAAACCACTAGAAATAGATAAACATGAATTGGTTTTGAACATAGCACTAGCAGCTGGTTGTGGTTAGAAATCAATGGTAAGCAGTGCAGTTGTTAAAGCATTGGTGTTGTGTACATAATCTTGCTGGCATCTATCACTGATTACAACACTGCATTCTGGACCAGTTAAAAGTTTCTCTTAAGAATTTTAATTGCTCCAGACTAAACTCTTCAAGAACAGCTTCCTATAGAGCACATTACAGGAGTTTACAGCAAAGATGACCATGATTTGCAAACCGCAGTTCTAATGTCTATGGAGATTCTCAATCATCTAGGTCATGGTTGTCCCAAAGGTGATTTTTTTCAAGAGGCAACTGGTCTTTCTGGTTTCTGGCCCAGAGAGGTTCACTGGTTTGAAAGAGGTTAAAGAGGCCATCTATGTCAAAACTGAACATCCCTCTCTCAACAGAAGGGGAGGGATATGACATCATCTATCTCCAATCTACAACACAGTCCTTTCAACAGTTCCAAGAAGGCTCCACACCAATTTGCACCACTCAGGTGACCCTGAGGACACAGATACACCTCCAGGTGACCTTAACAACCCGCTAAAAGAATGCAAAAGTCCAGCTGTCTGCAAGGAGTATAAATGCTTCCCTTTCCCACCATCCAGTCAGAGCTGAAGAAGCTTCTTGGATGAGAAGCGAAACATCTTAAAAGAAAAAAAACCCAGAAAGTCCAGTTGCCTCTTGAAAAAAAAGCACCTTTGGTGCAGTTCTAATGGTACTGCCTAATAGCAATAGCACAAACAATAACAAGCACAATAACAAACTTATATACCGCTTCATAGTGCTTTACAGCCCTCTCTAAGCGGTTTACAGAGTCAGCATATTGCCTCCAACAGTCTGGTTCCCCATTTTACCAACCTCGGAAGGATGGAAGGCTGAGTCAACCTTGAGCCAGTGAGGGTCAAACTGCTGGCAGTCAGCAAAATTAGTCTGCAATACTGCACTTTAAGCACTGAGCCATCATGGCTAAACTCTCTTTGCCTTTTTCCCCAGCCAGGTTGAGCTAGAGAAAACATTCATCTTGTGGGCAAATACAATTCCAGGATCCATTTCACCCATGCTATCTATCACCAAACAAGTTACAATTGTCAAAAATAGATCCACCACCCACTGCAGCTAAGTAGTTCCAAATCAGAACATCATGAGGTCCTTTGAAAAAAAAAAACCCTATGCTGACATCAAGGTAATTTCCACCCACAGCATTCTCACAATCCTATATGGACAAAATAATTAATATCTTCTGTAAAGGTAGCAATAGCACTAGCACTTAGATTTATATACTGCTTCATAGAGCTCTACAGCCCTCTCTAAGTGGTTACAGAGTCAGCATATTGCCCCCAACAATCTGGGTCCTCGTTTTACTGACCTGAGTCAACCTTGAGCAGGTCCGGATCGAACTCCTGGAGTGAGCAGGGAGTTAGCCTTCAGTACTGCATTCTAACCACTGCGCCGCCACACCAAAATTTGGGACCTGAAGAGCTATCATATCATAGTTTCTGCCATTCTAATTTCCTGAATTACCAGGCCCTGCTAAGATTCATCAACAGTTCTTTGAGTCCCCATCTAACCCTAACCCATCTCCATATCTAACGCCTTGATATTGATGTTGAATAGTTCAAGCCTATATCACTTGAGTATCACTTTACCATTGACAGCTCTTGATCTCAGTTGTTAGTAGGCTAGAATGATATTTTTCAGGCTCTGAGGGACCTTGTCTTAAAACAAGATATAGATACGTCCCATGACACGTCAAAAAATGAGCAAGGCCCTCCCTTGACTCCTTCCATTTAAGTGATATGCCTGGAGCTGCATTGTAAGGGTTCCAAAAGTCGTCTGAACAAAGCAATTGGGGCCAGGGCCAGAAGCAGACCTAATTGGATTAAATCTAAGAAACTACTTCCTTCAGCAACCATCTTGGTCTTGGCTAACTTAAAGCGTTCAACAGGATTGGACTGTACTAAGACTTGAATGCAAGACTACCAGGAAATTACAGGCCAGAGTAGTGTTTCCCAAAGGTCAAAGTACGTGGACTTCAATTCCCAGAATGCTCATCAGTGGCTAGTCACTTAACAACCACGCTGTTCACTGAACAATCACCACAAAAAGGGTCATAAATCTGGGTTGGCCACACGGGTGACCTGATTTACAACCATGATGACTTACAGCTGCGACGGGCAGGCTCCACTATGGTCATAAGCTGAGGACTACCTGTAATGTTTTGAATGTATGCGTGTTTCTGCTCTGTCCTCCTTTAGAGTCCCTCTTGATGAAGTTAAGAATGGAGTTCTCGAGAGCATTCTGAGTCATGGCCCAACTGCCTTGGGGTCCGTGGGGAAATTTTTCTGGATTTGTTTTTTTTTTCTTCTTCTGCAGACCCAGCTGGAAGAGTCCATGTTTGACCCCATCTTCCTTTGGCCAGATTCCTCCGCGCCCCCCCCCCCCCAAATATAGTCCCATTCTGCTCTGTTTTCAGAGCAATCCTGCTGACAGATAGAAAGAATCCTGATCTCCATTTCACATCATTCGCTTCCAACATTCCACTGACCTGGAAAGGATAAAAAGGCTCAGTGTAGTTAATATGATTAGTCTCCCTGCATCTAACTCTTTTTTCCTCATTTGTTACGAGGTTACGTTAAAAATCAAAGCTTGGCAATAGCTGCCCTGCCCTGGTGTAAACCACAATTGAGTTGAACAAAAATCTATCAGATATGGCCGTAACTTCACGGCGAATGTTTTCAATAATGTTCTGTTCTGTTCCGGCATTGTTCCTGGAACCCAAAACAACTCGCAGAGCTCTCTATTCAAAAGAGTCCCATTGAAGAAAAAGGCTGATTGCCTGACACAGAGCAGATACTTCTTCTTCTTCTTCTTCTTCTTCTTTGCTTTCTCCAGAACCCAGATGGTGATTTTGGAATCTGAAGGCAACATTTGGTTGATGTTTCCATCTGACCGACCAATCTGCCTTCCAGGAAGACTTTGAATAATTGCTCTGCATAATGATCAGACTGCCTCTTACGGATCTGGCCTCTTGGAATTTTCAACTGTTCTCTAAACATTTTGAACAACTTTGCACTTTGGAGCCTCGGGTAGAAGGAAAAGTTCTTCAAATACCAGAAAAGTGGCGAAATTCTTTCCCCCTCTTTAAATTGTCTTCCTGTAACACATTCCACATTATTCCTGCAAGAATCTGCAATTTCTAATTCATGGCCTTTTCCCGCCTGTGGGATCTGTGCAGCTGATTAATCTGTTACATGGAGATGCTTGATGGGTTAGAGAAAGAGGGCAGAAATAAGTGTTTTTACAAAAAGTAGTATGTGGTAAAATGGTTTTTAGACTGTTCCGCCAGATTATGGATGATGGATTGGTAGGACTCAGTGTTCCTCTCTGTAAAAGAGCTTCTTGCACATTCTTGGCTAAACCAGAATTGAGTAAATTTTGATTTTGCTGGAGTGCATTTGGCTGTGTGTGCGCCTTGCAGGTGGATTAGCGTAATTTCCAATCCAACTTTATTTTGCATGTATTTATTTATTAGTGAGTCATTGCTATCCTCTCTCCATATCAATCTTCAAATTACAAAATCAGCAACACACAAATACATGGAACTTTATTTTCTTCTCCATAAGATAATAATTTTGGTATGTATCATACTTTAGAATAATACAATCCATATGCATTTTCATATACTGTATATTTTACAACGGCTGAGAATTGTACTGTAAGTTTTATAGAAATGCCATAAGCTAAGTACAGGAAGTCCCCAATTTATGACCAGTCATTTTACAACCATTTGGAGTTACAACTTCCTTGGAATGGTTGGGTTATGGCTCATAAAGCATTCTGGCCATCATAAAAGGTTGCATCTCCTTCCCTGCATTTTGGGTGCTCAGCAACCAACTCATCTCTTCAACTGGTTGCAGCATCCTGAAATCATGTGACCTTGATTTGTAATATTTTTTCCTGGTTTGTGGCATTTTTTGCCAGTTTGGGTGGGGGGAGAGAATCCATTTAGAAGAATAGGTTCACTTAACAACTTCACCATTTGCTTAACAGCTGCATGATTTACTTAATGACCATGGTGATTTACTTAACAACTACTGCAAGAAAATTTGTAAAAAAAAAATGGGTTCGGTCACACAGATGCCTCAACTTATGATCTCAATGACTTACCACTGGATTTCTTGTCCCAATTGCAGTAATAAGTCGAGGACTATCTGTAGAATTATTTTCCAAAGAAACTAGAGATTTCTTTAGGATGTGTCATTTTTCAAAATACGAATTGCAAAAGATTTTGTGTCTTGGGCCAGTATGCTATAATGATTAAGATAGTATTTCCCAAACTGTGCTCTCTTGATATTGCAATTTTGTTCTGCTAGAGCTGAATGGAAAATATCTGGGATGAGGAAGATAACAATTTTTTTTAAAAATAGTTCTTTATTATTATTTTTTAAAAAAAATACAAATACAAATACAAGAAGCAAAAAACAAAGCAAAAAAACTAACAAAGACAAGTCAAACAACAAAAACCATAAAATATTTTAGATACATATATACACTTGAACATACAAGTCAATCTATTCCTCAATTTCAATTTTGTAATATTTTCTTTCTTTCTACCATACCTAATTTCCAACTTACTCACCTCTATTTATATCTCTAATAATCCAAACTATATTTATATCTTCCTCCTTTCCTCTGAGATCTTTTTCAACACTGGGACTGAGTTTCCCTATCACGCTAGGCTAAAGCCAAATGGTTTGATGCGCTCTGTGAACCCCCTGTTATGATTTAACTTGAATGATGTTTACCGTGAAATGTTTAGAAGAATGAGCATGTTTATGGTTCCGTTGTCATTAAAGTTCCGGGATCTCAGTCTTCTAAACACACATACCACTTGTGCTTCCTTTTATTTGTGTATAGTTTCCTATAGGCAGAAATATTCATTAGTTTAGGAACCCGTGCTCAATTACTAATGAGCAATTAGAAATAGAATCTATCCTTTGGATTACTGACTCTGAGTGAAGATCATATTTGGCCATAATACTCTCTGCAAAAAGACGTGTGCTCATTTATAATAAATATTGGCATCCATAAGAAAGGATATGACATGAAACATTTCAGCTCCCAGCACAGGAATAATTCGGACAACGTAGAAAAGAATTATATATGTGTATATGTATTTAGGCAGTGGGCTTTATTGGAAACAGATGGATATATTCATCTAAATGACTAATTACTAAATCATTTGTTTACCAACTAGCAAACACAGAAGATTCAGTGGAAAATCACACTTAGACAACATATAAAAATGCAAGAATAAATAACTAGAATTCCAGTGGCATCAACATACTGTTAGCTTCAAAGGCAGTTATTAGGAATTGCTCCTGTAATCTAAAACTTGCCTATATACTTTTCTAAAATGAGTCTTTCAGGTATGGGCTGCCCTCACTGACTAATATACTGTATTGATTTTGATAGCTGAATTATCTCAAAGGTGCTTTTTCAAAAGGTATCTGGATTGCTTTTTTTTCCCCTTGAGGAAAAAGAAGATGTTTTGCTTCTCATCCAAGAAGCTTCATCAGTTCTGGCAGAAGGGTGGGGGCGATGGAAGGATTTGTTCTGAACTGAAGTGAAATGTCTATTTCTTCTTCCTCAAGGAAAAATCAGTCCACTGGCTTTTGAAAAAGCACCTTGGAGACAACTGTGACCTGGATGACTGAGAATTTCCACAAACAGATAGCTGAATTAGTTCAGATTAAGGCCACCATTTTGGATTAAGAAAGATAAAGGCCCTTAATATTTGTGTTGACTCAGTTTCAGCACATATTTGACACAGGAACTTCGTAATAACAATAAATATCCTGCTGACTGTGTGGTGAACCACAAAATAATTAATTTAGCATGTCTTTTTATACATAACTTGAGATGATTCTATCAGTAAGTACAGATAGTTCTACTTAACCGCAATTGGAACTGGAATTTCCCATCAGTAATTAATGTGGTCCTAAATCATGACGTTACATGACTGTGCTGGTTAGCAATGGAAACTTGGGCACTTCTGGTTGACATGATTAAACAAATCTTGCAATGTACAAAATACTGTAAATCAAATTAAAATTTTAGCCATTTCATGAGGGAAAAAAACCCCAGATTTTCAATATGTGACATTGGTTGGCAATAGGAAGGTCTTAGGAATGAATCAAATTCTGTTTGAAGAACTGAAACTGTGAGATTACATTCTGAAATGGTATATACCGAACAGTATGTGCAAGTTAGCTTCTTAGAAAGATATTTAATTCATACTTTAAGCATGAATGAACTTTAAGAGTGGATACTTATTATTAAATATTCCTTTGGAGGTAAACAACTTTTTTTTTAAAGAAAACAACTTTTTGAAAATGTACATGGGTATGATGAATGTAGGCTTATTGGTATAATTGATCTGCTCTAACTATAGTCTGCTCTAACTCTGACTAATCTATAGCAGTTTAAGTGTCCTGGTATCAAAGAATTACTGCATGATTGTTACTGGTTGTTACTGATAAAGAATAGAATAAACATGACAACTGAATTAAAGACAAAACTATTTTTTAAAGTTTGAGAAGAGTTCATATAAGAATAGAGGAGAAGGAAATAAAACGTTGGTCCATTACGTTGGAGACCTAGAAAATGAAGAATGGCACATTGTATTATATTCCAATTTGCTCACAATAGGTCTCACATGTTTATTAATATTAAACATTTTCAGTGTTTGTGTTCTTCAAAATGACTGATATGTGAAACCAAATTCATTACTATTGCTTGAGTGTAAAAGCATTGCAATAAAATATAAAGTCAGCCCCAGGTTCTGAGAAGGAAGCAAAAGCATGACTGATGAAGAACCTGAATTATATATTGCACTAACCTCTCCTTTCCAGGATGATTAGACATTAGGGATGCTTCAGTGGACTTTTAATTTAGATTAAAAGCCGTGATGGCGCAGTGGTTAGAATGCAGTACTGCAGGCTACTTCTGCTGACTGCCGACTGCCTGCAGTTTGGCAGACTGAATCTCACCAGGCTCAAGGTTGACTCAGCCTTCCATCGTTCCAAGGTCAGTAAAATGAGGACCCATATTGTTGGGGGCAATATGCTGACTCTGTAAACTGCTTAGAGAGGGCTGTGAAGCACTGTGAAGCAGTATATAAGTCTAAATGCTATTGCTATTATTCCAGTTCCTTTCTACTAGATTAAGGCTTAAATGTGCTTCATTAATTTTGATGGAACTAAAGCTACTATTTATACTAGTGTCTCCGCTCTATTCAGTTCTATCTTTCTCTGTGTAGTCAGTTATGCTTCTGAATAATATTCACATATGGTATATTAAATAGCACTGTTGATTTTAACCATCTTCATTTGCAATTTTACAGCTTTGTAATGTATCTTTTAGGGATTTATCAAATGAAATTATCTTTTTTTCTTCTCCCTGCTATCTCCAGGTTTAAAAAGTTATCAAAAAGTTATAAATGAACAAGGCTTTATTTCTATATCCATCTGTTTGGGAGTAAACTATATTACACAGTACAGTAGGCAGGTATAGGATTATACTGCAGGTTCAATGGTCTTTGAAATTGATCTGGTTCATACATTAGATTTAGCATGTTCTGTGAACTGAAGCATTCTGATTTGTAAACTATAGTTTACGCCTTAGTATGATATATGAGCCAAAACAATAAAGAATGGTTAACAAAGAATTGATGCATTTTAACCCCACTGGAAATAGCATGAAAATATGAGTTTTGATTTCTGTGGAAATTGAGTACCACTTCATCTGGACTGACCTAAGTTTAATTTCAAATATATTCGCTAGAATATAAATTATTTTTATTTCAGTGATATAGCAACTTTAATGGACAGGGTTCTGTACAAACACCATCAATTAATGATTTCAATGAAGAATGTCTTTTAAAAAGCAGCAAAAATGTATATTATTTCTTAGGTCCTCCTTATTTCAGATTCCTGTAACTGTGTGGAATGCCAAGTTTAATTTGTCCATCTCAGTTTACCTATGCCTTTTTTAGCACATACAGTAGCCTGACCACAGTTGAAGGACTAAAGATTACATAATATACTACAAAATTATATTTGGGGGAAAAATATTCATGCTATTTATTTGTAAGTCATTCTCACAGAATTTCTGGATATTGTTTCTTTCTTCTTGTAAAAATAATTTTGCCAAAAAGCCGGAATATCAGGAACACAGCTGAGACTGGAATAAACATACCATACTGAGTTTAATATATATTTAATTTTTTAATTAGAAAGCAAGATGAGTTTGGTTTAAACATGGTCGTTTGTTTGAATAATAGCATTAATAAGTGATTAAACAAGGATAATACTACTTCATAATTCTCAAAGAATACCAGAAGAGGAATGCTGAACAGTACTTAAGGATAGAAATTTGGAAAAATAAATGATATACCATTGGTCACTTTGACTGTATGGAGATCCAACGGATTATTTGACACATAATCACTCAGAGTTATAGTGACAGATGCAAGAGAAATAGAGCTCTTAGATCTTTACCAATGGTGTCAAAGATGGAATTTGGTGAATACAATTTTATAATGGACAAGTTTAAATAGTTGCCCCAAAGGTGCTTTTTCAAGAGGCAAATGGACTTTCTTGTTTTTCTTTGAAGATGTTTCACCTCTCATCCAAGAAGCTTCTTCAGCTCTGACTGAATGGAAGGATTTATATTCCTTGCAGGCAGCTGGTAATTTGCATCCTTTTAGAGACTCATTGAGGCCACCTGGACCATAACCCTAACCAAACCTTCACGTGGCCTCAATATCGATGAAGTTCATGTAGTGTTCCTGTTGCCTTGATATTGCAGCTAAGGTGCCTATTTCTACTGGTATTTTCTTTGCTTTCTTGTGCCACAGTCATTATGCTTCTTTGTGTTTCGCTATTTTATCCAGTTCTTTCTATTCTAGTCTGCTGTCTCCAAGGTCTTCAGTGTCTACTATTTACACCTTTTTGGCTTTCTTATTGATAACTCTTAAGTCTGTTATGTAACAAGTATGTATCTGTTTGAATTCTAAAGTGTCAGAGCACTTTAGCTTCTTCATTTTCAATTACTCTGTCTAATTTGTGGTCCCATCAGTTGTTGTTGCAGTCAAATGATATCTCTTGCAGAACTTCTGCTGCAGGCAACTCATTGTGGCCGACTCGCTGTGGGACAACTCGCCACAGCCAACTCACCACAGGACCATGTAACA
>JANHJO010006980.1:47028-64601 GCA_032468235.1 Pseudoxyrhopus heterurus | reverse complement strand
GGGGAGGAAGGGAGGGAGAGAGAGAGAGAGAGAGAGAGAGAGAGAGAGAGAGAGAGAGAGAGAGAGAGAGAGTGAGTTTGTGATGGGTGAAGAAGGCTAAACAAGCAATCTCCAGCAGAACGAATATAATTAAAAAAATAAAAGTGATGCTATTATATGGGGTGAAATGGAAGTATGGAAATGGTGAAAGAAGTCTTTAGAGATCTGCATGGAAATAATAGGCTAGGTGGTTTGACAGCTCCTTCTGAGAGCAACCTTTCAGCCATATGGAAGGAATTTTTGGCTCAAATAATAATTTTTTTAAAAAAATAAATCCCTGTAGGAAACATCTCTGGCCTTACGGACTGAAATAAAATGGTTTAGATAACTATCTGTTACCAAAATTTCTCCTTCTCAACAGAAAGAACAGGTAGTACAGTAATCTTTAAATAATCTCTCTGGGTCACTCAATTAACAGATAAGACAAAGTGAGCAGCTGAACTCTTTAACATTTCATAGATTTAGAACCTCTCCCTTGAGGGATTTTCTTACTGTTTTGATTGTCCTAACAAAATTATACTTGGCAACACTTTTTATTGGCATTATTTGTTCTTTCCTTTTAAAGTCTGTCTGTAGTACAAAGGTGAACATTAACCAAAAGCAACCTGTATTTTTGTTTGTACAGAAGGATGACCACTGGTGCAAAAAAAAAAAAAAGCAAGCTACATCACATGCATTCCAATGTTTGCCAATCAGCTAAACCAATATCATATTAGTAGCTATATTCTACAATCTCAAGAGCATTGGCAACTTGAATGAAGTACATGTGGGACGCGATGGCTCAGTAGCTAAGACACTGAGCTTGTTGATCAGAAAGGTCGGCAGTTTGGTGGTTCGAATCCTTAGTGCCGCGTAATGGAGGGAGCTCCTGTTACTTGTCCCAGCTTCTGCCAACCTAGTAGTTCAAAAGCATGTAAAAATATGCAAGTAGAAAAATAGGGACCACCTTTGGTGGGAAGGTAATAGCATTCTGTGCACCCTCGGTGTTTAGTCATGCCGGCCACATGACCACGGAGACTTCTTCAGACAGCACTGGGTCTTCGGCTTTGAAACGGAGATGAGCACCGCCCCCAAGAATCGGGAACGACTAGCACGTATGTGCGAGGGACCCTTTACCTTTACCTATGAAGTATGTATATTCATATATGTTGAAATGAATTGCTTGCAAAATCATACACATGATTGCAAGCAACTGCAAACATGAATCCTTGGTGCTGTCTGAGCTTGGTTCTTTTCTTGCGGACATTTCATTTCCAAACTAAGTAACATTGTCAGTGCTAGCAGGGAGTGGGAGTTTCTCTCATTTTATATTAAAATCAACCACAGTATAAATACACACACAACCAACAAATGCTCTGCCTTTCTCATTGTGGGCTTGTTTGTTTTTTAAAGCAGAAATAGTTATAGCTGCAAGGCATCCTTTGCTTTCTAACCATATGCTTAATTGTTCCTTTCCTCTCAACACCACTCCTGCATCAGCCCATCCAGTCTAAATCAGTTAACAGCAGGGATCTAATTGTTCCCTGGTGTTGTACTGGGTAGGGCTGAAAAACTCTGATGTTCGATCAAGAGCTACACAATTACAAGCAAGTGCAGAGCTTGAAATATTTGGAATATTCAGAACAAACAGCCAGGTTTTATTTCATTTCACAAGGATGAAACAAAACTTGTGTTCCTCAAAAAAGAAAACATGTATGACGTTCACAACAGCCATTTTGAGACTAGAAGATTTTGAAGCTGAAGCTTTTGGACATCTCTGGTTTGTTGTTACTGGTCATATTATCATTTTATCCATATGTGCTAAAAATTATTTCCTTCTCTGCTACAAGTTCAAGACATGTTGCAAGCTTTATTTTATTCTTGGTAATGTGATAAATGGATGATAGTACTAACAGCCTATAATTCTTGTAGCCCAGGATTAATACCTCTGCATTGATTATTAAATGAGTTACTCATGTGATGTGGTATATCTACATCTATATATCTATGTGTATGTGTATCACCTATAATTATTGCAATTTAATCACCTGCAAATCATATTCAATCATAAGCAATCATAATGCAAAATTTCTCTGTTCTGGGAATCTTCCTACAAAAAATATGAAAAACATATAAATTCTTTTCAACTACCACTTCATTTAAATTCCATACATTATAATGAAAATCATTGATACAGCAAAAGAAATTTTCAAATGCTTAGAATGAATTGTGCTTTCTACCTGTTTTGTTTTATAATAAGGCTTTATTAATGCACTTGATTTAACCAAGTGATACAACTACTAAACTATATTTATAGTGTGATGCTAAATAACATCAAACACACTTCATGGTGAGCTACCTTAATTGAGTTCATAAAATGTGCTCTGACTTCATTACAATTTGTAAATTGCTTAGATGCACATGATTCAACAATAACTAAATATTTTCCTTAATCATCTGCAGTAAATATTGCCTATATGCTTCTTTTCAAAAGAGAATCAACTTGAACTGTATTTTCCAAGTCATTTATTTCCTTGCTTTGGGGGCTATTGGCTGTGAAAGGAATTTCAAGATGTTTTCAGAAGTATGTTGTTGTTGCACCAAGACATGAACTAAAATTCTTTAGAGAAAGGGGGGAAATACCTTGGTGAGGTCAACTTTGTAATCATTGCAGTTGCATGGCAGCCTTTATTAAGTCTGTAACATTTACTAGATTACTAAGAAAAACCTCAACCTTCTAGGGTTGGGCAGACACATCTGAGATTACTGTCTTTTCTGCAGCCACTCCTTATATTTCTAAACTGAGGAGAAGTGAGAAGAGATTAGCCCATCTGCCCTTTTTCAGGATATGAATTTGGTATCTATCTGCAGTTTCTCATTGTCTATAACAGTGTTTCCAAATTTCAGCTACTTAACAAAAATATCTGGACATAAATTCCCAGAGTTCCCCAGCCAGCATGCCAAAACTGAAGTCCACATACCTTAAAAGTTGATGAAAAATACTGAGTTGTGATTACCAGCCTCCAAAGTTATAATATGTGGATCTTGAAAAATGATAGAAATATAATGGTAAAAACTGATAACTTTCTTTTGCATCAATTAGCATTCTATACTTTTATCTTCTTCTAGCAATCTGGAAATCCATTCCTTATCTTAATCTAGATCAGGGGTCCCCAATCTGTGGGCTGTAGCCCACTAGTGGGCTGTGACGGGATTACAACCGGGCCGCAGAAACTGCGGTCGAGCGCACGTGCGCACCCTCACTTGCACAAGCAATGGGCAAGCATGTAAGTGCATGCTCCATTTGTGTGAGTGACAGGTACACGTGCACACCGCTCACACAAATGAAGCTGCATGCATGCACGCTTCACACAGAACCATCCCCTCTGCCCCACTACTGGTCCACAAAGCTGGAAACATTGGGGAACTTTGATCTAGATCAGTATTTCTCAATCTTGGCAATTTTAAGATGTGTGAACTTCAACTCCAGAATTGCCCATCCATTCTGGAATCTAAAGTCTACACATCTTAACAGTACCAAGTTCGAGAAACACTGATCTGGAATAACACACACACACACACACACACATAGGCATGTGCTGAAAAGGGGGCAGTCTTCTATACTTGTTTTTCACTGTTTGAAAGTTCACACAGAGAGACAATATTGATAAAATTATAGTTTATTTTTACCATCATATACAGTATGTCTGGCTTGGGAAGTTAGTAGACCTTGGAAACCATGTTGTATTTTAAAGCCAAAACATATTAAGCTTCTATGGCATTTAATTGTTCTTGCAAAGTATGTATAACATTTACAATACCTTAACTACCCCTTCATATGTGCCTGATATAAGTTTATTGAAAATAAATGAATGTATCCTAGTCCATGTGTGTAGTTGCACAAAGCACTTTCACTAAATAGTGCTAGATACTTCTCAAGTATTAAAAAAAAGGATGATTTTACCAGCAACTAATATCAGAAAATGGTATAGTCTTTGGAATTTAGAGCAAGTCATTATCCCATGCAGGAGATATTAATACCTCTTGCAATGAGACAGGTCGCATTAAAGTCCTCTGGTCAGCTGTTATTATTGATCCTATCTTATGAGTGAAGTCATTAACTATTAGTAATGATTTTTGGCTAAAAGAATTACCACTTAAAACTATGGGAATCAATGACAAAAAATCTTTTGGCTAAAGTCTCCATTGATAACTTAAGGCCTGCAACACTCACTGGTATTGTTCTCTTTTACTGCACCTGGCATTTTTCTTTTTAATTGCCCAATGGAATTAAAACTTCAGAAACAACTTAATTACTAGATTTATGCTTCCTCACCAAAGGTTCCATTCTAATTATATGTTGCCTTTTTAAAAACAATCTAATTGCAAATAATTGAATCCAAAAGACATTTAACGTTTTAGAGAGAAACAAAGGGTTTGGCTAGAAGATAAAAGTTTATTCTATTGTTTTTCAATAGAATAAACTCTAAAATAATACATTGGCTCTTATAACAAATACTTTGGTTCTCATTCATTCTGTTCATCAGTTATATGCACTGTATAGGGCTTAAACTGCAGAAGGCAATTGTGGTCATTTTGCATTTTGATGCATATGTAGGAAATGGAACTATAGTCAGCTTCCATAAGGTATAGTGAAAACTTCCAATTTAAATTACCTTTAAAAAGAATTGAGAAGGCTATCAATAGCTAGGTCTGAACAGGATAAATATGAATACCAGATGATTGGGAGCACCTACACTGTTCTCATCCCCCTCTCCAGTACTTGGGTTTGGTGATATTGACATGTTTTTCCAATTTTATGATGGATCTATAAATCCTCACTATATCCCATGGAAGCTGACTATGTCACCATTCCTACATATGCATAACAATGTTTTCAACCTAGGAAAACAGAAAACTGTGGTTAATTTTAGACTTCTGGATTTAATTTTGCTCACTATGTAGTATAGGGGAAAAGAGCTCATGAAGTAATAGAAAGTTTGTGTATAACTATTAAGCCAAGGTATTATTGTCTATATCAAAGACTGGTTTGAATTGCTGGTAACGAAATTAGTGCATTCCCAAACTGCAAAGAGTAAAGATGACTTTGAAAAGAATATGCAGAAATTCTTAAATAAGCAATCATTTTGCTTAACAACCTGGTCATTGGAATATAATGGTGTCATTGGATGGAGTGGGGCCAAATGCTTTAGCATTGTGGTAGGGATCTTGTGGAACTGGGAGTTAATAGAAATGGGTTCAATAAGGCCAAGAGTAAATACTTTAGCATGCTATGTGAAACAAGGAAGAGTCAACACTAATGCAATGCACTGTTTTTAACAAACCCCTGCTGGCTTCTAATAATCACATTGTTTATTTCTAGGTTCTCACTATTCCTCTGCTTGATTATCTTTTTCAGGATTTTCTCAACTATAGATATCAAGCTGATTAGTCTATAATTTCCTGGATCCATTTTGTCCTCTCTTTGTAGATTGGAATCACATCAGCTCTTTCCTGACATTTCTCCTGAATCCTAAATATCTGTATAATGCACCTCTAGGGTGGTGTGGGTAAGTGATGTTCTGCACATCATAACAACATTGTAGAAATGATGTGAAGATGTAATTTGAAATGTCATTATGAAAGTGATATCATTCTGGTTTCCATTGGATGCCTATATATTCAGGTTAATATTACTACTGAATGAAATGTTGCATTTCTTCTGTTGTAGCATAATAGTGTCGAAAGGGACAGAAAGAGCTAATGTACCCTGAGATAACTTGATTTTCTGCAGTTAGGTACATGTTCATTTAAGAGGTACCACCAAGGCGAATGATTTCAAGAATTCTTTCAGCATTAGCATGAACAGCTAGTCTGCTAACACTGCTTGGGGTTTACTTTTTTCAGGTCCCAGAGCAAAGTTATAGTTCCTCTCTTTAACCTTCCATGTAGAATGAACAGAAGGAAGGTTAGAGAGTAAGGGGCGGAGTTGTCAGCAATAATTGATTTTCTAAAATAGTGCTCATTATCCCTGATTTGATGCTTTGCTATGCTAGTCACAAGGAATGTAACACCACAGAGATCAGCCAAGTTCACTCTCATATCCAATTAATGTAATAAAAGAAAAAATCCAGCATGACATTTCACATATTAAAATAAATTAGAGACATAGACTATTGCTAAATCCAAATCTTTCAAGTACCTTATGTTTAGGATGAAAAGAAAGAAGGAGGGAAAGAAGAGGTCAGAGGCACAATTGCTTTAGCTCACTATTACTCTTTTGCCTTGAGAAACATTTTTTTTTCTTTCTGTCTATCTTTTCAGCGAGAAAAGCAGTTTATTCATATGTTGCACAGGCAGGCAGTTCTAGGGAAATGGCAAGGAAAGACATGAGGTGAAAAGTAGCAAGTAGAAAGGCTGACTGGGAAGAAATAATAATGAGAAAATGTCAAATTAAAGTTTCAGAGCTACAGTGGCAGCTGCCTCAACTTTGGGGAGGAGGAGAGACAAAAAGTAGCATGTAGTATCTTGCTAGCATTCCTGTGGCTAGGACAAGCCTGTACAACCACAAGAAAATTCTTCCCACCCACAGAACTTACCTCTTTACCTGTGACTCTCATAGACTTTCTGTTCATTTACTGCAGCAGGCCTTTTGTACTGCAATGATTAGGGCCTAAAGACATTTTAAAACGTTATTATTTTCCAATTCTTTGAGAAATTGTGATTTATCAAACTGAATGTCCACGTAACAAAAAGATGGGAGGAAATGTTATTTTTTTTTATTGCTGATAGAAGAGAATAAGACAGCCTCAAAGAGAGTCTTTGGGTAGGTCAGCTAATAATCACCTTAACAATAATTGTATTATCATTTATTTCTTTTTTCTTTTGATGTTTCTCCTTGTTGCCTTACAGGTTTTTCTTTCTCTAGGAGAAAAAAAATCTTCAAATGGACTTAAACTGTACTAGTGGGAAACTATTAAATTATGAATGTTTGAGAATTGAAGCCAAACCTTCAGAACAAGTCAAGACCCACTTTTATACACTCCTAGTTTGTGAATAATCCTTTTTCTCTAGTTGTGTCCAACTATCAAAGTCAAAGCAAAGTGTATGTGTAAGGGCTTGCTCCTTACTCCTCCTAAGCCTACAGGGCTGTGCAATGAAAATCTGGGAAGGGAAAAAGAATATTTGTAAATGTTCATTGGTACTAAATAGATTGTAAATATGACAGATAAGATCAAACTTAAGACATAAAACTGTTAAGTCCCAAAACGGTTCATAGTTTTTGCAATTGCCCAAGGCTTAAGCATTAGAAGAGAGCATGAAAAGGCCCTGAGTTTGAAAAACAGGATCATTCCACTGAATTATCTCAGGCTGAAACAATTGGACAGACCTAATTTTTGCTACTGTCACAACTATTAGGGTCAATATTTTGATTGCCTTTTTGGTCTATAATATGCTGTGCTCAACTTAAATGGCTGATGTGGAAATGTGAAACTGTTCAATTAAACTATTCACAGGCAAGCCTTTTGGAGAAAATAGTGTTTGGCCTACATTATTGAAGATGCTGCTAGTAAATCTTGATATTTTATTACATGCCATTCAAAAGCTGAAAAATAATCACCGTGAATTATTTTGGATACCAATTAGATGTAACTGTGGACATGCTACAACAAACTATTCCCTATATAACATAAGAAAATGTAAACTGAAGTATAATATTGGCAAGCTTTCATCTACATGCATTTCAGATCTGTTGGATCTCAATTGTTAACTTTTATTCCCAACACTCAGTGATTTAACTTTTACCATGGACAAGATTTTGAAAGTAGTCCAAATGTCACAGAAGCTACATATATGACAATGGAACCATCACAACCTTTCTCACTCCAGTAACTGTAATTTTCAGGGAATTTTATCGTGCTGAGAGTAAGATACAAAAGTCATCTTGAAATTTTTTACCCTACTTTAGGGTAGAGAAAGGGAAGAGAAGATTTGCAATTACCCAGGAGCAGAGAAATAGTATGTTTTTCTTGTTGCTACTTGCAGTAGCAGGAAGACACAAGGGAAAGGAGAATTTGCTAATCCCATAGATTTGAATCTTCCACAATGTTTCATACAGTTCATCTCCTGAACAATGGAGAGACTCACCCCAAAGGTATTTTTTTTTTCAAGAGGCAACTGGACTTTTTGGTTTTTCGTTGAAAACATTTCACTTCTCAACCAACAAGCTTCTTCAGCTCTGACTAGATGGTGAGGAATGAAAGGATTTAAACTCCTTGCAGACAGCTGATCATTTGCCTTCTTTTAGAGAGTTATTGAGGCCACCTGGAGGTTTATCTGTGTCATCAGGGTCACCTGAGTGATACAAATGAGTGTGGCACCTTTCTGGAACTGTTGAAAGGATTGTTTTGTAGACTGGAGATAGATGATGTTGTATCCCCCCCCCCTCTGTTGAGAGAGGGCTGTTCAGTTTTGACATAGATGGCCTCTTTGACTCATGACCAAAACAATGTATAATGTTCAGAGAAAATTCTTAATAGTGGCATTTTTTTTCTACTTGTGAGACAAAAATTTGCTCCCAGAAATATTTTTCAAGAGAGAAGGAAACTAAATCTACTGAGCAATATTCTTGTGTATCTCTAAGACCTGAGATAGCTTTTATCAAATAACAATAATTACTAATAACCACCTGACTCAATTGAAAATGCATGTTATAAACAATAGACATTACAAAATATCTATGCTTAAGAATAAGTCTGTTAAAATATTATATTCATTCTGTAATTTGTGAAAGGGGATGTTGTATTGTATCTGAAATCCTCAAAAATATCTCAGTTCAATATTACCATAGTGCTCATTTCAAATGTCATCTAATTATGGTAAAAATATGTTCTTTGCTATTATGGACTCATCTAGGAAAGCATAAACATACAGAACAAAATTTAACTTTCAGATTATAAATCTGTGCTTAGTTTTACATGACAAAATGTCAGGTTCTAGGTTTGAAATATATTTAGCATTTGTAAAACATGCACGGAAAGCAAAGTACTAAAATTTAAGAAGAGAATACAGAACAAACAACAGAACAGTAACAGTAATTAAAGATAAACCTGTAGTCAAATAATACAATTCCTACAAAATAGATTTAATATTTTTTTTGCCTACATAGATTAAAAAAGGCAGCAACTTATTGCAGGAGCTTCTGAGTCATTTTCAGATGCAACATGAGATTCCCAATATGTCTTCCCTTGTAATCTGTTACAACAGATTACCCAAAGTACAGCTCATTGCAAATTCCTTATCACCTCAAAGGGAATATTTTATCAGTCAGTAAGAGGTGCTCCTGTCTTCCATAGACATTTTATTCAGAACAAATAAAAAAGAAAAAAGCAGGGAACATCCTTTAGCTCTTATTTGACTTATATTCAGTATTGTGAGATTACTTCCATATGGTTTGGATTAAATTACAGTTTGTTAAACCTCTTTGCACTCATTTACTATCAAGAGAAGTCAACCCTGATGGTTAATCTATGAATATAGAATTAGATACTTATTAGTATAAAACACTGGATAATCTCTTAGTAGCTTCATATGGATGGATGGATGGAGAGAGGGGGAGAGAGAGAGAGAATTATTGAACATCATATATAGTGCTATTTCAAAAGGCAACAAACTAACATTGATATTTAATAGCCTTTGATAAAATTCAGCAAACTCATTGAAGGACTAGTTTCAGCAAGTGTTCATGGAGAGTTATCATAATTATGTGTCCTCTTATATTTACATCTCTCTCCACCACCACCCCCAAAGATTTGGAATGTGCCTAAAGCTGATAAATCATGCCTATCTAAATATGATTTCTGTCAAAGCAGGCTAAAAACTCTTTCTTTTAATAAAAGAGGAACCTTCATTTTTTATCTACAAATTTTCTATCGTCCATTCAACTAATATCCTCTACCAGAATGGAGGCAGATCTAAAAATACCAACATAACTCCAAGTTCTTTTGTCATTTTGATGTGAAAAGGAGGCCAAAGCTGAACTGATCCAAAGCTGGAGTTCTCCTGACATCCCTAGGCCATATTCTGTTAAAAAAAATTGTAAGCAAGTCTAACTAGAATTAAGCAACTTTGCCAGCCAAGAAATTGAGCAAAACCACCATTACAGCAAGTTGTAGACGCCTCACCCTCCAAATTCTCCCTCAGGCACAATAGTCATTTCATAAACTGTAAGAACTCAGTGAGATTTAACCTTGCTGATGCAGTTGTGGGACAGAATTATTATTTCTTTGCCCTCAAAGTTTTGACGTATGCTTGATCAGGTCTAATTCTATACCAATTGCATTCCAGACCTATTTTATCTATCATAGTTCCAGTTTATATCCTTGGAATGGAAAATTAGATAATTTTCAGTTTAGTTTGCACCAAGCACAATCTCCTATATCCAGTTTAGAGCAAGCACACAGACCATTCATGTAGGTAGCAAAAAAAAAGAGCTTGATTATCAACATCCCAAACAAAGAAAAATATTAACTAGAAAAATGGGATAAAAGGAACAGAGAGACAGAGACATGAATAACAGATACGAATATTACATTATCTCTTTATTTCTATATAGTATCAGAAGGAATTTCTAGAACCACTAAAAAGCAATCTTGTGGGTAATTAGGATGAACAGTTCTGATGGCCTTTGTATTGCAGCTTTCACCTTTTTATGTACACAACAACAAAACAGAGACAAAAGACCCCAGGTGATCCTTCCCATTCTGCACTTGGAGGACAGGGATGAAATACCCAGCGAAAAAGAAGATATATAGTTAGGGTTGATCTCTAGAGTAGAAATATAGTCCATCATAGTTTTGTTGGGAGACAATATATTTTATTTCAGCTGTTCTTTGCTATAATATAAACCCCAGAATCAAAGTCCACTAGTTTTTGCTTCCCTAGTTAAAAAAAAAAGCTGAAAAGAGACATAGTACTAAAAGTTACTCTTTGAAAAGATCCACTTTAAATGACATTTTTAAAAAATAATAAATTAATAACCCATATAAGAATGAAAATAGAGACATTTATATTAAAACGTTCTTGGGAATTTCAGGGAATTTGAAGTGCAAAGCCTAAAATGTAAATTATTATTTAAAATACACATACACATATAAAATACCTGACCAAAATATTTCGCTACCAATGAAGGCAATAAAGCAGATGATTTTTTTTAAATAAAGTGCTTATTCTTTTCCTTGGACAGGCTTCAAACCTAGTGAATATAGGTAATACAAGATCAACAATGTTATGTGAAGCATCAGATCCATATCAGTTTGGAACCCCATAAATTCCAATGGTATAAGCTGTTGTTGTAAGCAGTGGTATCTTCAATGTTAGATATCTTTTTCCAATGGGAAGTCAAAGCTGCCAATGGAATAAGTCCCATAGTACAGAACTAATTACCGTAGTAACCAACAGAGAGAATGAGCCCCCTATCCATTTTTACCAATCTTCTTGAAGATTATACTACAAAATATTATGCCAAAATGCTAATTGTATTCTCCTTCTGAAAATAAGACTGAAGCTAAGCATGTTAAGCTACTCTTAGCCTTATTGAATTTATTTTCCATTAACTTTAACTTACCCAAGAACCCTACCACAATGCTAAAGTATTTGGCCCCACTCCATCCAATGACATCACCACAATAACCGTACCGTTACTAAGTTACCACTGATGCCCAGCTTCCCCAGGAGAAGGGAGGGAGGAAGGAAGGAGCAGCACTCAGATAAAAGAAGTTGAATATTTTGCCTTAATGAATGAAGACAGAAGCAAAAGTGGACAAGATTCACAAGACAGCAGGATCCAAACATTATATTAATCTCTCTCTCTCTCTCTCTCTCTCTCTCTCTCTCTCTCTCTCTCTCTCTCTCTCTCTCTCTCCCTCCCTCTCTCTCTCTCTCTCCTACTTCATGTGAAATTTGGTCATGGGCTACATGAAATTGGAATGTTCTCTATTCTTGATCTAGATTTGAATTGGTTTGTACGCTAAACTAATAGAAGTGTAGGAGACATCACAGTACATCTAGAAAGCTGAACAATTACTGTTGATATTACTGTTGATTCTTCCTTGTTTCACATAGCACACTAAAGTATTTATTTGTATGGAAAAAGATTAGTCTAGGAAGATAATGCTGATACGCCAAACAGATATTGGTAAATAATATCCTACTCATTTAGTAACCAAATCCATTCCAATGACCAGGTTATTAAGCAAAACAGTCATTAAGTGAACATATAACTAACAGAATGTGAGAATAATTTTTTACTGGTTGCTACTGTCTCATTCTGATAAAATTATCCAATACAGTTACTCCAGCAGTACTTTTACTCTAGCATGCATTGCTGTCAAGTGCATGAAATTTGGTCATAAACATGCACATTGACCAGATGATTATTTTTATTACCATTGTATTTGCAATTGGTCACTAACCAAGGTAGTTTGCTAAATGAAAAGCAAGTGTATCTACATATTTTAAACTGAGAGCCAATTATCTATGCCCAGGGTGTCAAACTCACGTCATCACGGCGGTGTCACATGACATATCAGGACTATTTTTCCCTTCACTAAACCGGGTGTGAGCATGGCCAACGTGTGACACATCTGGCCCATAGGCCGGGAGTTTGACAGCCCTGATCTATGTCATCTGAAGGGTCAATGTAGCTGCCTCTCCCTATTGACACTTCCCTCCAGTGTCTGTCCACCTATTATTGTCCCCACTTATACTTTTGTTTCTAGTTTATCCATCCTCTGTGCCAATGCATCCAGAGACTTACATTAATATATGGTAATCTTCCATGTACCAACTAGTCCCATTCACAATTGATATTTGTCACAAGAGTTAACATGTCTGTCCATAGTCATGCACATACCTATCTATGCATTCCTCTCACAGTAGATATGGGCATGTGCACTGTCAATATATCTCCATCCCATAAGAACAGTTTCTATGGGGGGGGGGAATTTCCCATATTTTCTATAAAGATCTACCTGATGATTGTAAATATATACAGAGGAATAAATATAAACACTTTGCAAATCCTCATGATAAAGAGGTGTAGAAAATGTAGTTCTCTGATTTGCTGTTCTCATCTTTCATCATTGGCTACGCTGGTAGAAACTGAGAGGAATTGAAGCTTGTAACATAAGAAGGATCTTGTGTTAGCTATCCCTCATTAAATAATAAGAAGAAATATTGCTACAAAATGACAGTTCTTATTATAGATAAAAATAATAAACAAACTGCATAGGTCACACAGTATTGCTAAAATACCTACATTTCAATGAGGTAAGAAAACAGTATTAATAAAATGGTCCAAGCCTACAGAAGAAAATCAGGGTGGAAAACTAATAATAGTTCAATGAATCATTGTTTTCAGCCTAGCATGGTAACAACCAGAGAGTAGTTTATGCAAGTTTTCTTCCTGTTGCCTATTCTTATATTAGTTTATAAAACTTTTCTAGTAAGAGAGTTTCAGTTCACCTTGCAGTGGCTTCCAAAATCCAGGCAGAATTTCTGGAAAAATAAATCATATGCCCTAAGCACTTCCAAACTTGAAAAGATGTTTTTAAAACACGAGAACAAAAAGTGGCAGACTTTGTAAGTTTTCTTCCACCCTTCACAAAGATACAAATCAAAGCAATAATCTGTAGGTATGACTAATACTGTTCCTTGTGCAGAATGTTTTGTATTCCTTTGTTGTTAAGGAAACTTCATTCCAAGCACTCTAATAACTGGGTCCCCCGGGTAACTGTAAGCAAAACATAGGACCAGATTTATGTAACATTATTTTATTTTCATGACAGATGCCCACTCAACTGGCACCAGAGATAATAAAACATACCTTTAGAACTAGCTGTGTGTTATTACCATCTCACATAACAATGATTGTTTTAAGCTAGTTAATTCCTTTCAGCAGTAAGATTTGTAGTATCTAAGCAAGTTGGTGAGTGAATTCTACCAATCCTGCTATTTATCTTAGCAATACTTATGTTTAAAGCTCACTTCACACAACATGCACTGAAAGTTATTTACATACCTGCCTATTGTACTTATTTTTTTTAATAGAGTGTATACCCCAACTTTCTGTCAATTCCAACACTGAAGGTGGCTTACAATAAAACATACAAAGTAGAAAAGATTGCAAACTTAATATAATCAACAATGAAATTAGAACCAGTCATTGAGATAATTGACAAAAGCTTTGAAAGACAAATCCTAAATCCTGGAAAAATAGGAGCCAAATATTTCTTGGTGGAACATATCCATAGTCTGGGAGCAATTCAGGAGAAGGCTTCATTTTTGCATATCTGATAATCAAGCTTCTGGCAGCAAGGGCATCTTCAAAAAGTTGTCTCCTGCAGCAGAAGTAACAGGGCACATTCAGAGTTGGATGCACAGTTAATTAAGACCCAAGCCATTTAGGCCTTTAACCTTAAATTATATCTGCAAGGAAATGTTTAGTATTGTATTGTAAAGTCACAAAGTCCAAATTACTTGTATCAATCAACAGCATAGATGCTGCATTTTTCACCAACAGTAATTTCCCAACACTTTTCAAAACTTGACTCACTAAAGTACACCACAGTAGTTAAGATGAATATAACCAAAGACTTGAAAGTCAGATGACTCTGGAAGGAACATGTTGGGTACATCATTTCTAATTGTACAAATGTTCATCTTGCCACAATTAATGCTTGTAAATCAAGTGATAGCTCCCATATATATTGTAAACCTGCTAGGTCTGAGATAATGCAAACACATTCAGAACAAATACCACCTCAGTCCTAGAGTCTGACTTTTCATCTATTTCGTCTAGATTTAATTTTAGTGTATTCTACCTTACCTAGCCATATGAAGGTTATACAATATTCCCTTTCTTGGAATTAGATGGTAGTGAGCAATATTGCTGGGGATATTCAGCTTAATGATAGCACTCCCCCCACTCCCAAAGCTGCATATTATCTCCCATAATGGTTCCATCTGGATCACTGATTTCAAATTCAAATCATCATGAGGGTCCACATAATATGTTAATTAGCCTGAGAGCAGTACCACTTTTCAGGCCTTCAGTAAGAACATCTAGTAGTAAAAAATGAAGCACATTAAACATACTGTGAATGCTACCGGTATATGCATGGTGCCAGATAGTAATTAGGACAGACCATAGGATGTGAAATCCTGAACCACACCTGTCTGGCAACCTCAATATGAGCATTAAAAACCCCAAAGAAAAGAAATCAAAGACAATCTAGTGCGACACCACATATTATCCCAGCTTACTCATGAAGAGACAATTGGGGAGCAGAGTAGATGGTATAGTAACATTTCTGCCTCAAAGAAAGGATCTCTATCACCCAAATGTAGCTACAAATGTTCATAATTTTGACAGACCATTAGATGGAGCCACACCACTTCCCAACTCTCCAACACTAGCCTGCTGGACCCTAGAGCACCCTGGCAGATCACATTGAGAAAAGCTGCCGCCTTTCTTAGCCAGATCTCTGGAATACATAACATTTCATCATCTTCATTCAGTGTTAAATCCTGGATAAACCTTTTACCAGCAATTCATCTGACATTAGAAAGCAGAACATCTGAATTGCAGTGCCCACTATTACTGTCACTTAATTTTTTTTTTGTTAGACTGCAACCTGAATAGAAGTACAGTTGATAAGAGCCTACCCTGCTTTCCTTTCAAGGGACAAGTTGTGGTCTTCCACCAATTTGCACAATTCTTTCCAATACTTTCATGAGGCCAGTTCTTTATATTGTGATGTTTATAATGGCTAGCATAAATGTATCATATATGTTCTGTAAACCTCTGAACAACTTGCCTAGATGATTTCTAAAATCTATTACAGCACTTACATTCTATGATTTTATAATGCAGATATGTTTAGTACTAAGTTGTTTTGGCACAAGATGTTAATAAATTACTCTTTAGATAATAACAAGATAGAACAAGTATGTTGATATAAAATATATGTTTATTAGTAAACCCTACACATTGTCACTTAGAAGTTAGTCTTCAGCAGGTACTCATTTCAAATAAATAAGCTTATAATTATAGAAAGAAAGAAAAACAGAAATGCATACAAAACTTTGTGTTTCAGTATGGTGCGTACAAAGCCTTCAAAAATGGCACTTCAGCTGGAAGAGCACAAGTACCTATTTTTGAATTATTAAGAGTTGCATTGTTTTCAAGGCTGACATAATTGCTCATGAATGAATTATAGTCACACAGCCACTATCCTTTCTTTTGCATATGGAGATAAATGAGAACAGCTTCATAAGCTTTGCAAACACTTTTGAGAAATATTATTCACTTGTGTATGGTCACTCACATCCCTATATATCAAACTTATCATTAAAATACATCTTTACAATTAAAAACATGCAAAAATGAATTCAAACTTCATTCACTGTTCTCATCAAAAGCCTTCAAAACAAAGCAGTGGAGAATGAAGATATTATCTCATCACTTGGACATGTATCTTTCCGACTACTTTTGGCCACAGTCATTCATACAGAGACTATCTACAAGAACCAAGAAAAAAAACATACAACAGAAAGCAAAACTCATTCAAGTCACCTGGAATTTAAGTACAGCTTAACTTTCCTCCAGCTAGCACTCTTCAGAAATGTTGAATTATAAACCCCAGACTCCAGCCAAAATAATAACTGGGATTGTGGGAACAAACACTTCTAGAAAACATTAGACTGGGCAATTGATTCTGTTGAATTCCTTCTCTGCATCCACAAATATATGGCTCAGTCAACTTGAAGACTCTGCCAGTTTTCCATGTACCTGATGACAAATCTCTTTCTACTTGTTTTATGAACTTTCAGATCAAACAAAATCTTTTCACATCCTGAAAATTAGTATTTACACATTCTTTGAATTCAGATACAATATTTGGACTTGCTTTAATTCAATTACTAAGAAATCTTTTTTATTTGTATATGTTTTATTTGCAGTTTTTCCTTTAACAACCAGCATTTTTTGTGCATAGTGCAATGTCTGGGTTAACATATTTTACACACAGTGCTCACAGTAATAATACAAAACATACAAAAATTTTATCTTCCAACTTCTGACCTTAATGTGCTCATTATAATTATAATATATTATTTTATATATCAATATATATTCTACTATTTTCCCAATTTATACTTATTTCTTTATTTTCCCCATTTGTTGGGGTTCTTCTATATTTACTTCATTATCCTTAAACAATACTATTCTCTCTTTATGATTTTTTTATCACTTCCTCCAGAAATAAATATGAACATCAATAACATTTCTTCATCCAGTATACTTATTAACCACTATTAAGTCACTAATATTTTAATATTATAGGTATCACTCAGTATTCTACCACATTTTCAATATCTCAATTTTCTATAAGCATCAATAAAACCAGTTATCAATGAGATTTAATCAGTCCCAAAATTACCGTATATACTCGAGTATAAGCCGACCCGAGTATAAGCCAAGGTCCTAATTTTAC
>JANHJO010006977.1:42090-53183 GCA_032468235.1 Pseudoxyrhopus heterurus | reverse complement strand
CATTTCCAACATTTGTCTGATCTATCTTTAAACATCCTCGCCAATCTTGCTGGTGTCATGTGCCATCTATAAAACATCTTATACAAATTTTCTCTATATGCTGTTGAGATTGTCAGTTTATAGTTCCTTTCCCATAATTCTTCCCATTTCTCTAGTTCTATTGTGTATCCAAAGTTTTGGGCCCATGCTATCATTGTTTCTTTAACTTGTTCTTCTGCTAATTTAAAGCTTAAAAAGAAACCGTATAATTTTTTAATCATCTTTTCATCTACTCCTATTATTATCTTATCCAATTCTGTTGGTTCTCCATAAAAGCCATATATTTTAACATCTTTTTCATATCTCGATTGTATTTGCAGTTGTGTATACCATGTAATATCCATTCCCTGTTCTTCCATCTCTTGTTTCCTTTTGAGCTCACCCCTTTCATTCAGTAAGTCTTTATATCTATAAATCTTCTCCATATTAGTCACATTTGGATATGTAAGAGCTTCCATTGGCGAGAGCCATCCTGGAATTTTAAAATAATGTTGATCTCTAGCCTTTTCCCATATCCACAACAAAGAATTTCTTATGTAATGTCTCTTAAAATAACCATGTATCTTACTTGCACCATACCACAAAAATGCATGCCATCCTATTTGTAGGTCATGGCCCTCTAATGTTAATAGCCGTATGTTCCTCAAATTAATCCATAAATGAAATGATTCCTATCAGGGTACTATCATTTGAATATTGAAAGTAGATTCTGAGGTGATAAATAACTAATGAAGTCAGCAATTTATTTTGCACTCCTAAAATGATCTCTTTTTAAATTAGTTAAAGAAGCATTACTCTAAATCAGTGATGTCGAACCTATGGCACGCGTGCCCAAAGTGGCACATGGAGCCATGTCGCCCGGCATGCCAGCCATTGCCCAGTCCAGCTCTACTGCACATGCGACCCCTGGGTTTCTAGCCCAAAAAAACCTCGAAAAACAGCTGTTTTTTGGCTCTTTTTTGGGCTAGAAATCCTGGGGGTCACGTGTGCATGCGTGGGGGCCCCGTGCGTGCATGGGGTGCGCACATGCGCCCCTGCGCATGCATGTGCGACCCCGGGGGGGAAAGAGCCGAAAAACAAATGTTTTTTTACTTTTTTTCTTAGAAATTCTGGGGGTTGCGTGTGCATGCGCGGGGGGGCGCATGTTACATTATGGGTGGGGGCATGCAGGAGCGCGTGTGTGCAAGCGATTTGGCACACGAACTGACAAAGGTTCGACATCACTGCTCTAAATTATTTTACGGATTGGACTCATACTTTAAAGATCCCTTTATGCAGTAAATGCAAAATGGGTATAACTTAAGCTACAAACATATCATACTAGAGTGTGTATGGTATATCCATAGCATTTGACCATAACTTCTGGATGACAAAAATAGTAGTATGAAGATTTAATTAGGATTGAAACTAGTCTATCCATATCCAGTTCTTAATATAACATTCTTGATATGAAAAGTCTGACATGCTTTCCAGACATTTATCCAATTTTTAAAAGATGAAGATATTCCTGATCAATTTCAATTATCTTTTTTGTTCACTATATTTCATTTGAACTTTTGGATTAAGTAGGAACATTTATTTCTTATTTTATGAGGGTGGTTTTAAACCTACTGTATGTTTACCAAGACAAATATAGTGTATTGGAACAAAAAAAAAAAGAATTGCTTGAAGAAATAGCCCATGACCTGCAAATGACACATTTCATAGCTGTGGTATGAAAGCATATAAAGCTAAAAAGACCTCAGAGTAACCAGTGAATAGACAGTAAGCAGTTTGGGAAACCAGCATAAATATAGTTCTTATCATGTGCTCAAGAAAATGCCAGTTTGCATTTATTGATATATAGGCAACTATATGCATAAATGTTATGCTCCCCAGGGCCAAACTAGATGCAATGGATCAAACCTGGGAAGAAATATTTACCCAAACGTTTTGACTAGAAAAATAGCAATTGCAGTTCTCACGTAGCAACCACAACTTCATCATTAAGCAAAGTGGCTGCTAAGAGAAACCACAACTGTGTTTAGGATGTTACTTCAGCTTTCCTTTGCTGTAAAGGTCATGAATAGGAGGATTCATCATAAAGGTACTTTTTCATCATTATCATAATTGCATATGGGCACTACATGAGGCATTTATTAACAAGGGCTACCTACCCGTGTTTCCCCGAAAATAGGGTTGGCCCACTTCTTCTGCTTGCTCGCAGCTGCAACAGAGCAGGCAGGCCGAGAGACAGTGGGATGGAGCGGGCAGGCGGCTGCAGGCTTGTCTTTATGCCTCTCGGCTTTCCTGGGCAGCACATCAGGATCGCCTGCCTTCGCCCCCCTCCCCGCCTCCGTCTGCTGCTGGTGCCACCAAGCAAAGACGAGCCTCCTGGAGCCATCCGGCCACTCCAGCCCACCAACTTTCGGCTTTCCCGCATCCTGCGCGGCACGTCCCGATTGGTTGGACAGGTAATCAACTCACCTGCGCTGCACAAATACAACGTGTAGCTGCCAAAAGCTCACCTCTAGCATCCTGTTTATTTTCAATATAGGCCTCAAAAATAAGAATCATGGGTGGCTGCAATATAGCATTTCTTTCCAAGCGTGCCCCAGAAATGTAAGAAACACGCTGAAGAACTTTGGGAAGTTTTGCCAAAATGGATGAGAAAAAGATATATAAGAAAATAATCATGCCTAGTGTGTCCATTGCCTTCCCCCATGCCCAAGAAAAAAAAACCACAGGCAAAAATACAGAACCAGGTAAGTGTGACCTTTTTAGTTACTTTCTGGTATATGGCTGTTTTGATATACAACATGGCCACTTTTTTAAAATGAGTAACATATCTGCACATACCTACAAGAAGACACTTTGTGATTCTGTGAAACATCTGTAATATATGCTCAAAATTCCTTACATATCCACTATTTCTAAAAAGCCTCTACAGTAGCTGCAAGTCTCAATAATAGGGGGGTCAATCTAGATGAGCTTTAGAGTCCTTTCCAGTTTTATATATACATGATTGTCTAACTGTGCATAATCTACTCTACTGATATTAGCTACAGAAAAAAAAATATGATACCGATATGCCAGTCCTACTAGAAAAAGGTTCTTTTTACAATCCAGCAGGCATAGATTGTGAGTGTGGACTACTGCAGCATGCACAAAAAGCTGTGTTATGAACTCTACAGACATTCTTCGAAGGCCCCTGCAATATTCCTGGGCCCCTGCAACAAAACCTTCACCAAAGTCTGCACATTTTCAAAACCTTCCTACTTGCTAACATCCCAGTTAAAAATTGGGCTCTTTTGTTTTTTAATGCCAGCATTTTCATTTGCTAAACCCAGTGTCTATTGCTCACGAAGTCCTTTAGAAGCTTAGGGTGACTGAAAATCCCCCTAAGACAAAACCTAAAAATGATGCATGTAAACACTTTCAGTAGCACAGGAAGATGCCAGGAAATTTTCCAGGATTGACTAGCACGTTAACAACTGTGCCCGATTGTCCTATTCACAGTTTGTTACCACTGCTAGGACTTGCAGAAACTGGTCTTTAATATGGAATAAGGAAGCCAACTCCTATAGCTCCCTTCACTGGGAGTGACTGATTATCTGCCATTGGTCGTTTTTTTTTCAACTCCTAGCGACCACCTAGATTTTCTCTGTGATCATCGGGGAGTGAGCTGATAGAATGTCAGAAAGAAAATACATCAGAACAAGGATAGTGCAGAGAACAACATATGACCTTAGAAGCAGGGAGAGCTACAAAATTCAGGAAGTCAGTGAGCCAACGGAGTCAGCAAAACAGTTAATGCAAAGCACTTGTACTCTGCAACACTAAATGCTAAACACAATGTCTTAATGAACAAAAATCTTGTGCAGCAAAACAGCCCTTTCCACAGGAGCTTGCAGGCAGTCCTTGACTTAAAGTCATTTGTTTAGTGATCGTTTGAAGTTACAATGGCAGTGAAAATGCCTTATGACCATTTTCCAGCCCATTTTTCACAGCATCTCCATGGTCAAGTGATCAAAATTCGGGTGCTTGGCAACTGGCATGTATTTATGACCACTGCTCTATTCCAGTCATCTTCCCAGTTGACTTCCAACAAGTAAAGTCAATGGGGAAAGCCAGATTCACTTTATGGCTATACGATTCCCTTAACAACTGAAGTGACAGTGATTCGCTTAACAACTGTGTCAAAAGTTATACAAATCAGACAAAAGTCACTTAACAACCATCTTGCTTAGTAATGGAAACTTTGGGCTCAATTGTGGTCATAAGTCAAGGACTATCTGTCGTGTACATCAGTTCTACTGCACCAAGTGCCCCATGCACTCATTTGTTCTCTTCCACCACAAAGCATTCAACAAGAACATAAACATACAGAAACTGTATCCATCCACCCACCCACTTATTTGTACTCGAGTTGTTTGCTATTGATAAGTATCTCCTTGTTTCTGAATTATGTACATCTTTTAAATACCACCACTGCACGTAACATTTGCTTTTAAAAATATGAAATAGTAGTAAACAAAACATGAACTAGAAAAGACATGAATTTTAAATGCCACAATTCCATATCTGGGATCCTCTCATATGATCACTTTACAACAAACACTGGGTCCCACAGATTTGCAATTAAAGTAAAGCCTACTTTTTAATGTCTAAGATCCATCCCACACACATACTCTAATTTTCTCAAGCTCAAATATAAGTCATTTAATTCCATTTTCACTTCTAGCCAAAGTAAATTGTTCTCCTTCTTTTCTCAAATTGAGATTGAAAACTGAGTTTAAACATGCTTGGGATAAACACATGTCCATCATCTCACAAAAATTAAAATTAAAATTAAAATATAAAAATAATTTAAAAAAAATAAGTAAACAAAAAAACAAACTCAAAAAGCAGACTTAATGGACCACTAGGTCTTTTTCTGCTGTTAGTTTTCTCTGTTTCTAAATGAAAATTCAACATTGGAATCTAGCTTCATAAATAGTTGATAGAGCAAATCCATTATTCCAAAACATAGTATGTTATATTGTGCAACGGCACATAATTCAGAAAGGAAAAAGTGGGAGAACAAGATGTGGGTGTGGTGTCCTAGCACTCAGATTAAATTGCATCAAAAAGGTTGAGCACAATTAAGCCTTTTGCAAGAGAGTGAATTTCACATAGATCTAACTGCTGAAGATGCACAAGTAGCGGACAATTTGTCTTCCTCCTGGCATGTAGAAGAACAAAAAGGAAAAAAGAGATGAACTGTTTTATAATGAACTGGGAAGGGAAACTGACAAGACAAATGTAATGGGCTATAATATGGTGTAAGTGACTACAAGAAGTAGACTCCCTCCCAAACTTTAAAATTGCGGGACATTCTTAGCAAGCTACTTTTTCACTTACCTACTTCATCTACAATGTAGAGGTCATATGCTGACCCTCCTCTACAGGACCATATAAAGACCACTATAAAAACATAGTAGTCTGCTTTCTCATTTACAGGAAATGAAAGATTCCAGAAGCCCAATATAAAACTTAATATATTTAAAAGACACGAAGTACAAAATTGGCAATTTAATTTTTTATCAACAATTAAATATTGAACTCTTGATACCAAGGGTTTTAGTCAGAAGGGGAAAATTATCAGGCCACAGACCCTCTATGTATTTAAGAGGACAAAGACAAATTCAGGCATAAGGTGTGGTCTATTTTCAATCCAGGGGTGGGCAACTCAGTCTTAGAGATGCACCTGGTCCATAACCCACTTTCTATGGCTTCAAACCTTCTCTAGTCATCATTATAAAAGCTGGCAGTATGTGTTTGTTGTCTTAAACCAGGGAAATAAATAAAAAACTGTCTTATACAGCTTTAAAATATTTAACACACTAGTTTAAACTAGCACCAACAAACCCATCCAAGAGAGAAAAGCAGAAAACCTTTGCCACTTTTAAAGACAGAATCTCCACTTTTGCAACATCATTGTCTCACACAATGGGACCTTTTAAGTATTCCTGGCCATCAAAAGGCTGTCTCTTAATGTTGTAATACTTGCAAAATAACACTTCCCTGTGGATCCAAACTTGTTGCATATGGAAAGGAGGTGTATTCCAGTACTTAAGCAAGCCATGATAGAACAAGATCTCCAAAGATACAGGGTCCCCTGTTTGCTGTAAGACACTGTTTGTTAATTCTCTCCATTCCTGTGCAATAGGCTTTAAAATGTGCTTTCCCCAGAGATTTAAATTTCTTGTTCACAGAGGGCTTTTCAAGGCAGGCCTAAGCCAAGGTTGTTCATCCCAGTTATATTCCACTTTCTCCAATGGAATGCTCTCTACATATGATAGGACTAAGTTACAGAATTATAGTACTGATACGTTTGGAGCAGATGTGTCACGCTCAAGGCCCGAGGGCCAGATCCAGCCTGCGGGATGCTTAGATCTGGCCCATGGTGCCATCCTGGAAACAACGAAGGACCAGCCCACAGTGCCTCTGCCAGCGAAAATGGTCTCCAGAGCTCCGTTTTCAGCTGTGACAGCCCTCTGCCAGTGAAAACAGAGCTCAGGAGACCGTGTGAGGCCCTCCTGAGCTCCATTTTCGCTGGCAGAGGGTTGTAGGAGGCCGTCACAGCCAAAAACAGAGCTCGGGAGACCATTTTCGCTGGCAGAGCGCTCGGGTCACCATAGGAGCCCCTGATATGAGTCACGTTGAGCTGGCCACACCCACCCCAGGCCCCCAAGGTCAAACACAACCCTGATGCAGCCCTCAATGAAATAGAGTTTGACACCCCTGGTTTGAAGGTTATCAAGTTGAAGGAGGCTGTTATATCCCAAAGGTGCTTTTTCAAGAGGCAACTGGACTTTCTGATTTTTCTTTGAATATCTACTGAAATAATCGATTATTCAGGAAGTTCATCTGTGATGATTTAAAACACTTTCTTGTGACATGCCCATTTTGCTAGCATTTTTTAAAATATTATTATTTAAAGTATTATCAGATGTTCCAGGAAATAGGTTCCACAGAGAAGTTTGAGATCTAAAAGATCTGACACAAGAAGTTTGGGAGTGTGGGAGTGAAGGAGGATCTATGATCCTCAAGAGTATATGCAATAATGCATGTTTCAAACTTCAAAGATGTCACAGTAGTCTTTATTACATTTGCTACATGAAACATATAGCAAATTAGGAGGAGAGTAGTCTTTCATAGCAAATATATTAAGAGTAATGTGGAAATTAATTAATACATGTTACTGGAATGGAACAAAACAAATTTCCTACACAGTCTGCTTCTTTGGTCAACGTACATAGAGTATCACTTTTTATTGTGCTCTTTTCTGAGAAGACAAGGGAAGGTTTCCTCACCTTGTGCTTTAGACTCAGAATAAAAAAAGAAATTAAATGAGATGAAGTTTATCTGTCTCTTGCCCCATATGTTTCCTGGGAGTCAAATGCTCTTTCTTGACCAAAATCTGAAGATCTCTATATCAACTCACATTCTTACTGGCATTTGATAAAAAATATGCGGTGCTGTGTTTATGGCAGCCTATTCTACAATGAATCCACAGAATGTAAATATCCTAAATTGTTTTATTTCTTGTGTTGGATCAAATGAACCTCAGCTAGTTTGAAGAACAAATGTACTGGAGAAATTGTAACATCAATGCACTAATAGAAGGTTTTGAAAAAAAAGTAAAGATATCTTCAAGTCAAGCTTAACTCCTGATGACTTCATGGATACTTCGTGCAGTTTTCCTGGCAATAGTGTGGAAATAGTTCGCCTCTGTCTCCTTCTGGAGTACTTTTCAACTATAGTCCTGGATAGCCCTGGTGTCATCTACCCAACCAGGAAACCAAGTCTGATCATGCTTAGCTTCTGAGTCCAGACAAAGTCAGCCAAGTTCTACCACCTGTTGAAATTTATCAGAAGGATGGGGGAAATATATGCCGCGATTAACAATAGCACTTAGACTTATATACTGTTTCACAGTGCTTTATAGCCCTCTCTAAGCAGTTTACAGAGTCAGCATATTGCCCCCAACAATCTGGGTCCTCATTTTACCCACTTCAGAAGGATGGAAGGCTGAGTCAACCTGAGTAATATGGTTGTTAAGTGAATCTGGCCTCCCCATTGAATTTGCTTGTCAGAAGATGGCAAAGGGTGATCACATTACCCTGAGACACTACAAATGTCATAAATATGAATAAATTGCCAAGAGTCTGAATTTGACCATAGGGATGCTGCAATGGTCGTAAGTGTGAAAAGTGTGAGCTCCTGGACACTGAATCTGAGTTCCCCAGACTCAACCTGCCATCTCTGGCCTGGGATCTGAGTCAGACAGGTGTTCATGAACACCCCAGTAGCCATGAATCTGGTCCAACTTATTCAAGGCCGAACTCACACAAGGGTCACACATTGCCTTGGGGCAGTGACATCATAATCTGGATATTGGGGGATATTAACGTCAGTCCCCTGCCATGGAAAGATCATTCCCTGTTGGCCCTAGAGTTCTCTGCAGCACCTCTCACCCCAGGGAACCTCCTCAGGATGGGGGGGGGGGATGCTGCAATGGTCCTTGGTCTCATCGATCTCTTAGTAGTTTTCAGTACCATTGACCATGGTACCCTTCAGGCCTTTTATTGGTTTTCCCCTTTGGTGAAGGTTTATGATGATATTCTACGAACTGACACTTCTTCAAACTGATGCATAGATTCTAGTTCCAAATATAAAACATATTTTCCTACCTGTTTGAATGATGATGCTCAACTCATACAAAAGCAGTTGACTGTTCCCTGCTGTATCTGTCCGTTTCTCTAAATGGCTGTTTAGGTCATACACCATACCTTCCATATCAGGATTTTGGTACTATTGGAAATAAGGATACATTTCAGAATATCCCATGAATAAATAATTATGTGGCATTTATGAGAAAAATAAGTTATTTCATAAATGAAAAGTTCCGCTGAGAAAATTTTGAATGCTCAGACAAAAGAGAAAGGTGAATCACAAGAGCCTATTTTTCTAGACAGTTTATCAATATCAATTTCCTATGGACTAGATCCAGGTTAAATCTTTTTTTTTTTATCATACTGAAATCAACTGTACAAGTTAGTCCAGTGATGTTGAACCTTTTTCGGTTTGTGTGTCAAATTGCGCGCGCGCAAGTGCACACACACTCCCACATGCCCCCCCCCCACAATGCAATGCATGCCCCCCATGCATGCATGAGTGGTCCCCCTGCGCATGCGCACATGCCCCCAGGATTTCTAGGGGGGGGAAGCCGAAAACAGCTGTTTTTTGGCTCCTTTTTCCCCGGGGTCGCATGCGCATGCATGGAGAGTGCTGGGGGGGCCACACACACATGCACATGCATGCACATTTGACCCCTGAGTTTTTAGTTCAAAAAAAGCCGAAAAACAGCTGTTTTTTTGGTTTTTTGGCTAAAAACTCAGGAGTCACGTGTGCATGCATGAGGGAGCTGCCAGGGGCTGCAGGCACATGCACAGGGGGCGCACATGCATGTGCGCTCGACTTCCGGGTTTTAGCTTTAAAAAAAGCCAAAAAACAGCTGTTTTTCAGCTTTTTTGAGCTAAAAACCCGGGGGTCAAGTGCACATGCACATGCGGGGGCCCCGTGCATGTGCGTGCTCTCCCCAGGTGCCCCACACACACATGCATGTGCGACGCATGGGTTTTTAGCCAAAAAAGCCAAAAAACAGCTGTTTTGGGGGGTTTGGGCTAGAAACCCGGGGGTCGCATGCGCATGTGCAGTGAAGCTGGGCTGGGTGATGGCTGGTGTGCCGGGCGACATGGCTTCACGTGCCATTTTGGGCACATGTGCCATAGGTTCACCATCACTGAGTTAGTCATAGTTGAATGTGCTGGATACCAATTGTTCCAGATTCAATTCTCAACATCAGAGGGCAAAGTAAGGCAATACAATTTTCTAACAAGGTTATACCAATTGATGTAAATAATGCTATACTGAACTCACTGAAATGTTTATTTGATTTAAGGCAGCTTCCTACATTTCTAAAAAGATATAATTATTATATTTTGGAAATGTTGATAGGTTAAAGTAGTGACTTTTATATTCCATAGAAAATAAAAAGCAACTGATAATCATGAATGAAGGCAAATATACGTTCTCAAGACAATGTTGCAGGATCCAACCTGGGTCGGACACCAGAGGTTTTGTCTTCCAAGCCCTCTAGGCTAGAGAGAAGTTCCCTGAAGATGGGCTCCAGCACGAGTCCAAAAGTTTGGAAGAAAAACCTCTGGACCCGGTGACCAACCCAGATTGGATCCTGATAACATTGGATACACCATATCTATCCAACAAATTATTTCCTTCCTAGTACAGAATTGAGAAAGGACCACCTGGTTGTCTACTTTCCGTCTCAATTCTGGTACTGTTCTGCACATTAAAAGTTAAGAGACAAATAACCGAGAGCCACTCCTTTTGGGGCCACAATTGCTTCCAGGAGCTTTGGGAAGTTTTGTGCCTTTAGATATTGAAAGAGATCATGTAATCAGTAAATTTCCAAACCTGGGTAAATTACCCAAAATTGGATAAAAGTGTGGGTTTTTTTTGTTTGGGAATAATATACAAACCATTATCAAGTACAACAGAGACATTTAAATTGACTTATAGCAGGGGTGTCAAACTCACATCGTCACAGCTGCGTCATGTGACGTATCGGGACTTTTTCCCCCTTCACTAAACCAGGTGTGGGCGTGGCCAGCACGTGATGCATCTGGCCCGCGGGCCACGAGTTTGGCAGCCCTGACTTAAAGGTTTCCATATGTACAGGCAGTCCTCAACTAACAACCAGTCACTTAGTGAGAACTGAGGCATAATACTATAGTACTTACCCTGCTGACATGTTTAGGAGCTGAATCATCTGTTGGAAAAGGAAGAAAATAAATGGATACTCTTAATACATTCCAAATCACTTCAGAGAATAGGAAAAGAACCAGTTTCTACTTTTTTTAAAAAAAAAAATCAAAGTTGCACAATTATTCTGACACTTTCTTCCCATATTTAACAAAAATTTGAAACAGAAGATTTTCAGCTCCTAT
>JANHJO010006976.1:34093-46651 GCA_032468235.1 Pseudoxyrhopus heterurus | reverse complement strand
CGAGTGCCCACTTTGGGACCTTTTTTCAGGGTGTTCCAGGGTGTTTTGGGCTTCGGGACCCCGACAGGGACCTTTTCGCTATGGAAAACTACGTAGTTGCCAAAATTGGGGAACTTTGGTGGAGAATTGCGAATTTGTATAGAGCACAAACAAACAAACTTTTTTTGGACTTCTCTTTTATATATATAGATAGCATATGTAAATCATTGGTGGAATGATTTATCAGACAAAAAGTTATGGCTATAAATTATTATTTATGAAAGCATTAAAATAGTGTACAGGCTTTCTTAAGGCAAAAAGTAAAAACAAGTTGAATTACATCATAGGTTTTTTTTTCTCACAGCAAAGGAAAATGCCATGAATGATTAGCTCCAGCTCAATGTCTAGTTTGATAGATAACAAACCTAATACCTAGATAATGAAAACTAAAGCTAAAACTTGGAATCAACTTAAACTGATTACATGGTAGTTGCCCTGTGGTTATGGAATTTAGGTAATTTCCCCATTGAAATTAAATTGGTTTAATTTCAGGTTGCTAAATCAGTAGCTCACAGCCCACTGAAAGAAAAATAAACTGATTAAAACAATCACTCCTTCACAATTCTATGTATGCATATGTGCATAGGTATAAGTGAAGATTGGCAATGGTTGCTAGCTAAATAATGTTCATAATATGATGTGATAAATAGAAATACTCCTCATCAGTTTGCTATATGGTATATGACCCAAGCATATGTCAACTTAAAAAATAACTCCTCTTGAATTTAATAGGGCATACTCTAGAGTATAGAACTGCAATGTGTGGATGTAGCAAAGCTACCTTAATAAAGGCTACTGAAATGTCTTTTTATAACATTAAGATTTATATACCTTGGCTGGAATTTTACATCAGTGTAAAAAAAGAAGCCCAACAGAATTGTATGACATTCTGCTTTCAATAAAATGTGGTTGGTTGCATATTTTGAAATAAAGGCATGGAATAGTGTATTCCTGTAAAACAAATCGAAACTCATTAAATAGCAAACTAAAATAACCAACAAAACAAGACCAAAAATAAGGATCAGTGTTACATGTTCCTCAGGCAGCAAATTGCTGCCATCTTTGGAAAAACCATATTGTAAAATACCAAATCTTTCCTTACCCCTTAAGCCGATTCTGGCTTCAACTTTTTTTTTTTTATAATAACACTTGAATCAAAATCTTAATCTATGATGGGAAAGAGGAATGAATTTTTTTAATGTTTAACTGTAGTTCATGGGGATCCTGGAAGCAAATCATGGATGAATGTATGTCTTTATTCTATAACATTCTGAAATCCTGGCTCCTACCTCCTATGAAGCAGGCATGGAAATGCATGCTTTGGCTTGGAGAATGACATCAAAGGACACTAAAAACATGTTCTCCTTAAAACACCAATCACTGCATTTATAGACAGCATGAAGTTGGCTTCCAAAAGATAATTGTTTGGGTGCTGTCTCTGTTATCTTCCCAGGAGAGATGATAATATAATAGCCATGCAATATAAGGAAAGATAAACCACTAGATTCTTGAAAAGCAGTGGGGCATTTCTGAAGGTATTGATTCATTCCTGCCAACTAACAGCAAAACTACTTCAAAGGCACTATTCACAAAATTAGTAATTGCATGAATAGCTTTTTTTTAATGAATGGTTGAAGCAATAGACTTTATTATAAAATAAGGAAGACTTTTAATCTTTCATCCCTTCCCGTGATCCAGAACTGAAAGAGGTTAAAAGGTGTGCCACTATTCCTCTCAGGCAAACAGTCGCTCTTGAAGAACTGTAGATAATATGCATTTTCCCCATGCCACACAATATCCAGCCTTCTTCCCCAATGGATGCTGATTGTTTGATGTTTCTCAGCTCCATTCATCTAAGAAATCTCAGTGATAGTTTAGTGAATAAGATTTATCTTATTTTGACTCATATTTTCCCAACAACTCTATTCCAAAACTCTTCATCTTACTTCACTGAATAGCATTTGTCTGACATAGTTCACTTTTATCCTCTTCATTCCTTCTTTGCAACTGTTGCCTGGAATCATCTTTCTTCATTTATTTATCATCCAGGCGATGTCTCTCAGCATCATTTGTGTACATTAGAAATGATTATTTGACTTCAATTCTCTACTCCTTCTACTGTTGCTACCAGCTTATCAAGCAGTCATAATCTGCTATCATTTTCTTTAACTGTCTTATGTGATCCAAGTGTATTCATCTTCACTAGCAGTTATTCAGCAACTGCTCTATCGCAGATAGTTATACAAGCTACAGTAGCTGCCCTAAATCTCTGCTTCATAAGCTGCATTGGCTGCCAATCTGCTTCTGAGTCCAATTCAAATTGCTGGTTTGACCTTTAAAGTCCTTGACAGCATGGGGCTGGCCTGTCTGAGGGATCACCTATCTCTGATTACATCTGCTCATCCACCAGATCCAGAAAGAATGGCATTCTGTGGGTCCCCATCTCTCAGGAAACTAAATTTGGTGGGCCTGAGGTAGCAGGCCTTCTATGTCATGGCATCTGCCTTATGGAACATTCTCTCCTCAGAAGTGATGTCAGCTGCATCCATCCTGATGCTATGAAAGACCTGACTTTGTTATCAGGGTCTCAGGAGACTGGTGAGATTTGAGATGGCTCCATTGCTGTTATATATATATATATATATATAACAATATTTGGCACGCTCATTGTTTTTATACTTTTCTGATATACACTACACCCAGAGCCCCTTCTTGTGAGATGGGCAGCCATATAAACCTGATAAATAAATATAATATGTACAGAGATACAGATATGTGTACACTTACTTATGCATAAATGCTTACACACAATAAATAATGTGTGCATAGTCACATACCAATAGATACTGATGCACATGTACATGCAGATATGTGCATGATGGGAAACTAAGTGACAGATAGAAGTGCAGAGCAGAGATGAGGTAAATAAGAGAGAATGTTTTTTTGAGGTGGTGAGTTAAGGGAGAGGATGGGCAGTGCAACAGGGGTGAAAATGGAGCAACAGAGAATAGTGGGAGGTGGGGGAGAAAATAAGAAAGAGACGGATGGATATAGAAAGTCAGCAAAGAGAGGAAGAGAAAACTAATGCAAAGAGAACCCCTTGTGAAAATGGAGAGCAAAGAACTGGAGGAAGAAACAAAAGGAGAGGGTAAATAGTTAAAGCAGTGAAGTAGGGGACGTAGTAATTAGCATGGGGTTGGGACTGAGGAGGTGTTCCCAGCCACACTATTTAGACTTCACATTTGTCGTTATTGATTTATGATCATGATAGCATCACTATTATGCACTCACAATGTACGTCAAGGTGGCTGGATAATCAAGACATGTTTTGTTTTGCAGAAGCATCTTCTATTAACATGTAAAGGTTACAAGAAGTATATATACTGGGCAGTCATATTGCAAAAAAAAAAAATTCTGCATGGGAATATATGATTAAATTATCACTCAGTTCCAGTGTCTATATAGATCTTCTACAAATGCATCTCACTTTCATACAGTGTCAGCTATTTCTATTAGCACTCTTTATGGTTTCACTAGTGTTCCTACTCTCTTATCAGTCTAGACATCTGTAAGGATGACACAATCTTTTACGACTTCTTATCTCAGCAAGATTTCACAGATATAGTAGGATTAAGTGCTAGTTTCCATGTTGTTCATCAAAGCTGTCCTGACACTTGCTGATCCAATAGTCCGTAAGCATTAGCCAGAGTCACAGTAATATTTAAGATGATATACAGCACCTACATCATCAGCAGATAATAGTCATAATACTGAGATTGTAAATATATAGAAGCTCGTAATAATTGTGAATCTATATTGTGAACATATAGAAGTAGCTTTCATTGAATATTGGAAATGGAGGCAGTTTTTCGAAGCAAAACCTACCAACCAACCTTTAAGAGACAGCAGCTTTTTCTACTTTCTGTCTGATCGTGTTTAGTTTGGCTTCAGTTTATATTTCAGGAGTTCTACACAGAAAAAGACTAGTTTTCAGGACTCTTTCAATATCTTGAGTGGCCATTAAATTCAGGGTGAGAAGAATAGGCCAAAGTAATTGAACTGAGTTTTCAGGTTTACCATTAATGGGATTGATAACAATAAGATGACTTTAGAACTTAGTTAGGTTTAAATTCCAATCTTGATGTCTGCTTTTAAAGTGTCCACTCCTCTCTGGTCAATGGTATCAACTTGCCATATGCATTCATTATCCTTCTTTGACCATCTAACATGGGTAGATGGACTGTGTAATTGGAAATCTGAATTTAAAATGCTAATTGATTTTTTTTAACAGAGGCAATGTCCCACTTAATCTTTGTTTCTTCTTTGTGGGATCAAAGGTTTACCAAGTTTTTGATTGGCTTTGCAGAGTTCTGTAAGATGAGAAAGTGAACTGTATACTTTCAGGATCCTTGTTAAATACAAGGTTCACAATAAGAGTAATGTTTTCTTTAGTTCTTCAAAGTGTATTTTTCTGCAAGGGCTTTTTAAAGCAATTCTCCCTCCTCCATCATATGAGCAGACAGCTTTGTTATTGCATGGTTGCTCATGAATTCTGGACTGCTGGCATTGATTTTTTTTTTCTGGCAGCATTGAGAATTTGTTTTGAAAAATAACCCTGGTGACCACTAAATGGACTTTGCAAAAAGAATGGGGGGAAAAATAAAAAAATAAAGGTAGGTCATGTTTTAGTTAGAAGAACTTTGGCAGTGTTTTTTGTTTTTGTTTTTTTAAGAAAAGAAAAGGGGGGGCAGGAGAAATAGTTCTAATTATTTGATATATTTAGAGCAAAGCAAAATTGAATGAAAAGAACTCTTCAAAAAAGCCACAAATTTAGGCATGCATTTCTAATGAATTTAGGTAGAGCAACTTGGCTCAAGTACCACACATATCTTGGAAAATATCAAGGTTTCTAGCATAATTTAGAGCATAATTTCACACCTTTACAAGCAGCAATCTGCGAGTCACAAATTCTTAATGTGATCTTTTTTTCTTCCCTCTTACATAGAAGAATGATTGATTTCTAAATAAAACATTTAGAAAAACTATATTTACCGGTGTGCACAAAGAGTGGTTATCAACAAGGAATGCCAATCAGTATTTCCATGATTTGTCAGAACTCTTTCCCAAAGAATGCAAAACCACTAAATATAACTTAGCCCAGTATGCAAATACTCCCAAAAGAGAAAGTTTTTGTTCCTTTATTTCAAATGTTATCATGACTTGAAATTAACAATGCTCTTTCTAACAACTTTAATTTTATCACAATCTAATTTGGATCCAAGGGCCTTGGTGGTGCAGCAGTTAGAGAGCTTGTAATTAGCACTAGCTGCCTGCAATTGAGCAAGTTCAAATCCCACCAGGGTCAAGGTCGACTCAGCCTTCCATCCTTTCGAGGTAGGTAAAATGAGAACCCATATTGTTGGGGGCAATATGCTGACATTGTAAACTGCTTAGAAAGGATTGCAAGCCCTGATAGGTGGTATATAAATACAGTGCTATTGCTATTACTATATTCCCAAATCCTGAGCAATGAGAAAGTGAAGCTTTGATTGTGCAATGGAAGCCACCATCTTGACTTTTTTGAATTAACCCCTCCATCATCCTGGGGGTTGCTCTGGTGATAGTAAATGACCATCTTCTTTTCAGATCAAATCAACATGAAGAGATCAGGCCTGGTAAATGTTTTGGGGCCTGGATATTTTGAACAAGGCCAAAAAATTCAGTAGGTCAACAAGGGAGGCAAATGTTCTATCAATGGACAGAACTTGGATTTCTCTGTTTTGTTATAATGCCATGATTTGATCTTTTAAATAGATTAAGTTTATTGAACATATTTAATTTCTCTCTAAGGCACCTGCCCTCTGGAATAGCATCTCTGTGAAGATTTCTGTCCTCACAGGTCTAGATTTAAGGGGCTATGAAATCTCTTTTAGTTCACTTTAGAGCTATTTATTGTATTGGCTGTTCATTCCAGCATGTCTTCTTTTCTTTTTTTCATTTTATTGTTTCCTAATTTTTGAGATGTAATCTATCTGCCCAGAGTTATTGGGAATCAAGTAGTTTCTGGATCCAAAAAGTAGTAATGTATATATTTGTTATTTATTTGTTTAATTTTTATAGCCTCCCATCTAAATAAAACAACCCTGGGAATCATAAAACATAGATAAAAGACCTAAGACCATTGTTATTAATTATTTGAAATCATTAAAACCTATAAAAACAAAGCTATAGAAATAAAGTGAAAACAAAGAAATAGCAGAAAAAGGATGTTAATAATTCAGCAACCTCACTAGTTCATCCATTCCCTGGGGCCCAAGGCCTACTGGCACAACAAGGAGGCTCAGAAATGATTGTTAAAACTTACACTATAATGTTGTGTGTTTCTTCAAAAAGTAGGAAAATTGCATCACTTGGAGAATAACTGCACCACCAAATCGCCCTGCTGTGAATATGGGCCACCAACTGATAGAAGAGAATATTTGTAGCTCAGGTTTGAACTGTGGGGCCCTTGGTGCTCTCTGAGCTTCATGCTTTTCTTTAGACATTTAATTACTGAACTATTAGTTTCATTACTAAACTGTTAGTTTGGTAATGGAATCAACAGTATTCTGATGATGTTACCTAACTGGTAATGAAACAACTGCAAGAAAACCACCAAGCTAGGACTATGGCATGCAGAACAAGATTTCTTGGCGGTTTAGATATAGCAGATTGTCTTACCAGCTTTGTGTGGGTTTGTCTAGCATGTGTTAATCGATAGTAATGTTTCTTCCTTGTTGGCATGCTATTAGCTACTGCATTTTTAAATGCTGGTTGTTGCTTATCTGGATATTAATAGGAATGTGATAAGAGATAAAATGGTTTTTTTGCCTTCTCCTTTGACCTTTGGTTCTTCTTTTTGAATGGTTCGTATGGGGTTGGTGTCTATTTGACTGTTGACTGCTGTCATAGTGCCAAACATCTAGGAGTTATTTTGCATTCTTAGACCTTCTTTGATGTAAAACATCTGCAGCTTCACAGCTCAAATTGCAGTTGAAACACATTTGTCTGAGCACTGTGAAGGTGATGAATTTTCATCATGTTTTCTGACTGCCAATTGATGTTCATGAATGTGCTATGCCAATTTTCTACCTGTTTGCTCTATATACCGTACTTTTCTTTAACTGTGAGGTCAATATTCTGTTTTGTCGTCTTTGGCTACTAGGTCTCTGAATTTGCCTAAGATGCTTTTGGTGGATTTTACTGATTTGGAGGCTATGGTAATATAGGGGCTAAAATAACCTATTGATGGTTTCTGTAATAATATTTTATATGTACTGAATTAGAGAACTATCTTTTTTTGAGGGGTTAATTTGACAATCATGCTGTAATCGGTTATGTGGATTGATACTTTTTTTATGAAGTGTTGTGTAGATATCATTGTATTGATAAGATAAACTATTTCTGCTTTCTATAGTTTGGGATATTGCAATGTTTATTTGATCTTCTGAACAGAGTTCTTAATTATTATTTTTTTCTGTCTGCTATTGACCATAGCTATGATATTTGAGTGTTTGATTAGTGTGTTTAGGCTTGCAGTTTGTCTTTGTTTTCTCTGCTAATGAGAAGGTCTCAGAAAGGTAGTCCGCTATTGTTCTCTTCTTCTCTCCATCAATGTGTTGTTGATTGTCTTCTGTGTGCTTCCTAGCTTTTTCTTTTCTGATTCCAAGGAAAGTGTAATCTGCATACCAGATCCATTTTAGGGTTTTTATGCTTCCAGATCTTCCAGATGCTGCATCATTGTCTCAGCTATGAATTTGAGGTGGGCAATCTTATGCATTTCCCCAGGTGGTAGCAAACCTGTTGTACAACTTATTTTGAACCTCACTAAAGATTAGACACCACCCCTTAAGTTAGAAGAAAAACCCTCACCAGAAAATTACCTAAGAGGTGAGAAGAAAGCCCATGGGAAAATACTCCCATCTCTACATTCTCCTTTAAATTGCTAATTGATAACAGATGGAGAAATACAATGATTCTAGCAGATATATATTGTTTCCAGAAACCTTAGATAAACCAGGAAAGTTTATAATTTGAAGTGCTAGAAAAGAGACAATGCAAAAAAATGCTGCAGGCAGAAATCTAGAGCTGGAGCCAATCAACATTTAAAGGGCAAAACACTTCTTTAAACTTACTTTTTTTCTTTGTTTCACCTATTCCCTCTTTGCTTAGCATTTTTGTTTAATCATGCAGAAGTACCCCAAGTTTCAGCAATCAAGCTTCACAATCAGAGAGGGTTCCATGACCTGCAAAACAGAAAGCAGTGGACTATAAATTATTCAAGTTTAGAAAGACAAATAGTTTATTTAAAAAAATCATTTTTTTACCATTTACCCTTCCTCAAATGACAAATTAATGCCCCTTTAATAATGAGATATGTTATAGCTGTGCTTATTAATAAAATTAATTTGAATACAAATCATATTTGACAATTAAAATTTGATCTTTAAAATCTAATGACTGTATATATAGAGTTGATGTATCTCTAGACTAGCCAAATAGTTATAGTAAACTATTCACAATTGGTATATTTATTTTATTTTTCTGTTAAAGGTCTTAAGCTTATGCTTAAGGCCGTTAACTGCTTTTTATGAAGTGCTACAGTATATCTACATTTATTAAATGCAAAATTCAGTGTTTCTACAAGCAAATAACTTACCGGAAGGTATTTTTTAATCATTGCACCATTTCATATTGAAAGGTTCTTTATTAAAGCTAAAACATCTCTAATATTTTTAACACTAATTCATGTGAAGTGTAGGGAAATTCTTCATATACATTAGTTGTTTACATTTCTTGTAATAGACAATACATCTTATAAAAATGGGAAAATTCAGGACTTGATTGTTGTGATGAAAACTTGCTAAACTCATTTGCTGTCTCCTGGATTCCATGAATCACCACTACCTCTGTGTGCTTTTATTTTTTATTTTCTATGGGTGTTTTTGTTTTATTATTTCTTATTTTCTGGGTTTATGCGTGTGTGTTTTCTATCTCTGTGCTTTTTCTTCCTAATTTTATCTTTGGCCTTCTTCCTGAATGTACTGGCATATATGTGAATTTTTCAGCATGGACAAGAAAAAATAATATCCAAATAATTTATTTCTATTTATTTTATTTATAAAATTTATTGGCCATCTTACCACAAAGTAACTAATGTAATTAAAGGTCTGTAACCTTTGCTCTGCTACCCAATGAGCAGTTGGCTGTCAGTAGATTCTTTTAAGTTTCATGACAATAAACACTTGTAGAACAAAGACCGCCAAAATTTATTGAAGTAATATAAATTACAAGAAAAGGCATAACCAAATATCCTTTCAACAGACAGGAACTCTGAAAAAGACTGCAGTGGAACTTTTTCCTTATGCTAGCTGAAATGTGGCATATTGACAGTTTTTTGTTGTTGTTTTAAATCGATATTATTAAATTTCAAGAAAATATAAAATACAACATGACAAAAAGGGGAAAATTGACAGGAGGGAGGTTTATGCTGAAGTTCTCATACCACTCTGATTTCTCCCAGCTTAAATACTTTTGCAGGGAGGGAGGATGATCTAATCTGACACTTGGAGATGTCTGTCCAGAATATTCCAGGGAAGATATATTTTCCTGGCAGCTATCAACTCATCCTACCTTTCGAACAGCCGTATTTCAGTTCATTACAGCTGATAAGGTTGAGATAAATAACATAAGTCTTGGACAGCAGGTCTGTGCCTATCAAGGTCTGTACATGATAAGGTTATTAGAGGTGTTATAAAAATATCCCAATAGTTAATTTTGTCTAGAGCTAGCTACTTCCATTTGTTTGACTGAGGCTTTCCTGTTGGCTAATATTAAACTGGAGATAGCTGTTCCTTTTGTACCTTCCTGTACTCTGCGAAGGAAATTGTCACTAAGAAAGGCAAGTCAGAAATTTCCTGTAAGGCCTATGTTTGATATAAACAGAATAATTAACCCCTACCCCCAAAATCAAGGAACTAATAGAATACACTATTTATTTAGAAAATTTATATGGCTACCTAATCTATTCACATATCGCCGAGTAGCTTACATAAATAAAATTCTAATACACAAATCAATAAACCCCTCCCCCCAGTGATAACAATCAGACCAACCATTTGATGGACTCCATATCACTCTGGGGCGTGCAGGTCCTTTAGTAAAACTATGTCTTCAGGGCTTTCGGTAAGAGTGTCAAAATGGGGGGCAATCTTATTTCTACAAGGGTGATGATCCACAGGAAGAGCCACCACAGAGAAGGCCCTTCTTCTTGATCCCACTAGATGGATTTCCTTAAGAGAAGGAGCTGTAACATTCCCTGCCTCCCTGCTCTGGTGGATCAGATACTGTAGATATGAGTGGGAAAAATGGTCCTTCAAATAATCTGGTCCCAGGGCATGTAGGCTTTGAAGGTGACATCACTGAACTGGATCCAGAAGCATATCAGCAGACAATGCAGTTCCTGCAAGAGAGATGATACATGTGCAAATCTAAACATGCACAAAACCATGGAGGCTGCCACAGTTTTAACTAACTGAAGCTTTCAGATACTTTTCAAAGGCAGGCCTATGTGGAGTGGATTGCAGTACTCAAGATTTATTTATTTATTTATTTATTTATTTATTTATTTATTTATTTATTTTATCTGTCAAGCATGTACAAGATAGCAGGTATAAGTATAAACATAAACATGAACAAAGGAAGTAAATACAGGTAAATGGGGAAAGTAAGACAGGAACGGTAGGCACGCTGGTGCACTAGGGCATGGATGATTATGAGCAGGTATTAGAATCACTGGTCTGAGATTATTTCCAAAAATAATGTCTATACACTAATACAATGCATTCTAAGTAGATCATTCAGAAAAATAAATCAAGCCTTAGATTACTGAGCAATTCACCAGCACTTCAATGAATTAAGTGATAGAAAACTCTCCATAGAATATTTGCTAATGCAGTTGCTTCCACCCTTATTATAAACAAGAGATTAGCAACCAGAAAACCCCAACAGGTTCAAATAAAAGAATGCTACGTCTTTTGTCAAGCAGGAAAAAAAAAAAAATCAGCATTCAGTAGTTTATGAAATTGCAGGAGGTAGAGTTGGAGGGAAAATATTTTTTATCTGGTGATACCAGAACCAAGGGTCAGCTATTGAAACTGTTTTTTTTTTAAAAAAGATTTATGACAAAATCAGTCAACAGATATAACAGCAGGCCTCTGTTCTTGGATCTTGAATAGAGAGGGGAGTTACAAACCGTGAGATACAAATAGATAGCATTTTATAAAATTGTAGAAATAATGCTACTGCAACAAAAAAACTACAAAGTGTAAACATGCTGTGTTCCTGCCCCTTTTGTAAAATAGAAATAAAAACATCTTATGAAATGGGAGGACCATATTTATCTGAACTTTTTAAGTTTTATATCTTAGAAGACTAGTAAAAAAAAATCTGAACCATTGATTCAACTTGTAGGAGAAACCCAAATATCATACATATCTGGAATTATGTCAATCTCTTCTTCTGTCTGCTGTTTTGGGAAAGGCCTAGAAAATCAACCTTCAATGCAGTTTGAAGGGGGGGGAAAGCACTACGTGCCTGTTTTTGGCAGCAGAGAAGCCAGGTCTGTTACATTCAAGGCAGAACAGAATGCTCGATGTCAGATCATCACCCTTCTCTGTTTGCTAGAATTAATCTCTTGATCCTTCATCTTCCCTGTGATTATGCTTCAGATCTCAGCCTAAAAGGGTCACCTAGTAAAGCTTTCAGCAGACTTGTTATTTTTTACTTTCTTGTTTAATCCAGGAGCAAGAATAGTTAGGAAACACCTTTAAACCATTTAATTGCTCTATGTAATTCTGATGAGCCACTGGAGGCAGAGGTTCTGCCTTTGACTTTTAATTATTAAAACCAGACTTTGGCTATAAAAAAAGGTAGCTCAGAAGCTAAGATACTTTGACCTAAGAAGCTTTTTTTTCCCCTTTGAAAGATTCATGCCGTTCTCTCCTTCTTCATTACCCTAAAATATGATGCAGAAATTATAGGATAAGAATTTCTCCTATAATTTCTCTTTGGCTGGATGGTCTCTTCCAGATTCTACCCCTATCCCCTCATTCAGGCATTAATGAATGCATAATTTCATTCAATAATACCTTTTTGCTGTTATTGTTGCTGTTGTTAAAATAACCCACTAGTCTTTCTGTACTGCCCAACATATCTTTTTATATGGATTCAAGGATATCATTAGCTTGCTCTTTATTCTTACATTCCTACATATCACTTCCTTCTAGCTGATCTGCTCATGTCCTTGTTTCCCCTTGAAAAGTTTGTTTTGTATATTGAACAATTCTTTTAAAAAGATGATGTCTTTCTGCAATTACATTTATAAGTTAGTTTTTTTTTCTTTTATATCACTAGCTGATAACCCGGCTTTGCCCGGGTATTTATGCCTTGCTGCGACATGGTGGAAGCAGGGAATTCTGG
>JANHJO010006976.1:21755-32589 GCA_032468235.1 Pseudoxyrhopus heterurus | reverse complement strand
GGAGAAGGGGGGGGGAAAGCAATTTCCATTAGAAAAATTAGGAAGGGAACTGAAAATAGAACTCTTGGTATAACAATGTACTTATACAAAACTACTGTATATAAAAGTTTGTGTATGGTTCTAGTGACTGCATGTTAAGTAAGATATTATTAAGCTGGAAAAGTTACAGAAAAGGCAATTTAAATGATTACAGAGTTAGAGCAACTATCCTATAAGGAAGATTACAACAATTGTAACACTTTTATTTTCAACAGAGGAGTGCCATACATTGTCTAGATATATCAAATTATGCAAGATATGATCATGTAGAGAAATATTCATTTTTTTCCATCTCTTGAATATAACAAAATTAAGTGTCATCCACTAAAGTTAAATATAGACAAATTTGGATTGACAAATCTAAAGTTGTTAAAGAAACCTAAAGATACTTTTATGCAATTTATATGCATAAAACAGTATGTACGTTTGAAATTTTTTCAAAGTACTGTATATTTGTCTCTTTTTCCCCATCACTATATCCTAGTCTCAATATTCAAGGACACTCTTATTCTTTTCCTGCATTTCAAAGATAAGCAAAAAACGGATGGATTTAAAAGGAGGAAAGACTAATTTATGGAGTACTAGCTGATTACTCGGCTTTGCTCAGGTTTTTTATTTTATTTTAAAGAAGTATATTTGTGGTGGCATGTCCTTCTGGGTTGTTGTTTTGTTGATGTGTGTGTGATGCCTGCTGCTGTGTGTCTGCTGTCTGTGTCAATGTCTTAATTCATCTGCTGCCACCTACTTTGTCTCCAGTGGCCAGGAAGGAGCTTCCCTGCCTTAGGGAAGAGTAGGCCTGGCTGAGAAGGGCCAGGAAGGAGCTTCCTCATATTAGGGAAGAGCAGGCCTGGCTGGGAAGACAGTGTCTCTGCGTTTATACTAGTCAGTGCATCTCTTGTTAAGGACTTCTAATTATCTGAAAGTATTGCTCATAGCAGTAGCTGGCAGTTTGCCTGGACATTCTTGGAAGCTTGCCAAGGCTTTGGCAAGCTTACAGAGGATTTAAAATAAGATGGACTTTTCCTGTGTGTGTTTGTTGGGAATAAAAATATTGTTCCTTTAAGACAGGCGTGTGTCAGGGGTGGAACACAACAGCCATCTTGACTCTTCTGTCCCTATGAATGTCACTGGGCATGTCTTAAAAGGCAAACATAGAATTTTTTTTTAGGTTTGTAAAATCTGCACATGATTGTAGTCCATGGTTCCATTGGCTTAGCACTGCAGAGTTCATGACATTGAAATTTAGCATTTTTTTTGTTTGAGAAAGAGAGACAGGAAAGAAAAGATACAAGGTAACAAAGATACTACATTAATTGCTTTCAATGGCTTTCAAATTCAATGTCACAGATATTTTTTTAAAAAAATCAGAATGTGTGTCTTGCTTTCTCTTTGTTCTGCTTCTAAAAGTACAACTTTGTTCTAAAGTACAAAATACCAATAATAACTGGTCTTTAAAATGCACACAGGTATGATTAAATCAAGACCATAGAATAAAACTAAACTTCTTCTTCTGAAAGCCATACATTATACTGAAATTAAAGGGACAAAGGTTGAGATACCAGCTGCTGATTAACATTATATAATTAAAATGTCAAAGATGCTACTTCACAATGAACTAGAATAACAGTGCAATTTATTCCTAGAAGGGTAATATTAACTTGATGAAACTGTTATACATGACTTATAAATTGCAGACCATTGCATTTTCCTTATTGGCCATAATCCCAAAACTTAACATATACAATGTGAAACCCTGACCACACAAAATGCCAAACTATAGGTGAAAAAAAGTATGCTAAAATAGGCTATGATTTCATTGAGAATAATTTTTGAGTATACTGTCATTGTGTCATTTTTTTTCCACACAGTACCTGAAAAAAAAGTACAAAATGTAAAAATAATGGGGAAATATTTCCTAAATGCAGAATAAGTAAAATTATTTGGGTTTTTTTTCCTGTTTTTTGATTTCCACACAATGATCATGATATGTTGCAATGACTTTCCAGAAATACTCATGGGAAAGAAGTATTTGTGCAATAAACATATTTATTTTTGGGGTACAATGTCTTTAAATTGTTTCATGTAATATTATTATTGAGGTATGCCAATTAGTTCAAATGATATATTTCAAAATAATTGTTTATAATATGTTTTATTCACAGATAGGAGTACACTAAAATCAATCAAATAATTAGTGATAATAATGTAAGTTTCAATATGATCAGCTTAGTTACTTTCCTGCCGCTAGTGTTTGAATTTCTAATCCAAGAAGCAATGGGTGGAAAACAAAAGCAATGGGTGGAAACTAATCAAGGAGAGAAGCAACTTAGAGCTAAGAAGAAATTTCCTGACAGTTAGAACAATTAATCAGTGGAACAACTTGCCTCCAGAAGTTGTGAATGCCCCAACATTGGAAGTTTTAAAGAAGAGATTGGACAACTATTGTCTGAAATGATATAGGGTTTCCTGCCTATGCAGGGAGTTGGACTAGAAGACCTCCAAGGTCCCTTCCAACTCTGTTATTCTGTTCTATTCTGTTCTATTCTATTCTTCAAAGAAGAAGACAGCATCTGAATGTTGCCTGGACTTTTCAATTCTTGTTCTGCATATCAAGACTAAAAATGGCTTGAATTAAATTGAGGACAATGCATTCTAACCTTTATGTATTTTGTACATAAGGGTGATGTTTGTGAGCTACCTTGGATTGTGGTTACAATATACATAGTTATATAAGTCTTTTAAAGTAAATAAAATAAAATAATTGTTCAAGTATGAAGGGTGTAGGCCTATATAATTTATAATAGAAGTCTTGAATTTGCTGTGTAATTGAATGTGCAATGCAGTTCATTGGATCAATTCTACAATGAATCTTCTCCTGATTTGCAGTTGCTGCAATCAGAACTTTGAAACTGCAATATTAAGAATGTTATGCTTTTATTCTAAAGCATGGCTAAAATTCCATCGCTCTCTCAATTTTGCTGAATTATGAGTTCCAGCACACTTTAATCAGAACAATTGGGCCTGCTGGCATTCTCCATCATTTGCAGTTTAGTATTACAATTTGTATGGAAAAACATTAACTAGATTTTGCAAGAGGGAGGGAGAGGGAGAGGGAGGCGGAGGGGGAGTGGGAGAGAAGTTCTTGTTTTGCCCATTACACATGCACATTGATCTATGAACAACTTTTTCACAGGTCAGTATTCAATTATGCTTTCCTAACCATATTTCCATAGCAATTTCAGTGAGATAAGTTGCATAACTTGTAGGATTTTTTATGCTCATTCCATTGTTAAATACGCTGCATAGAATGTGGCCACAAGGAAATGTTGATCCAGACTGAACTCTAATTTATGGGATGCTAGGATAATAGGTGAGTAGAATACTCATTTTCTTAAAGCTACTCTATCTTAAAAGTATTTCTCAATCTTAATAACTTTAAGATGTGTGGACTTCAACTCCCAGAATTCCCCAGCCAGTTGCTAGGATTGAAAAACACTGATTTTGTGACAGATCTTAATATGGCATTCAGATTGTTATTTCATAATAGGCTTAGCTCCTGAATTCTAACCTTTCTATTTTTATGATGATGCAGTCATTTGAAAAAGACAAATATAAGTATTGGGATGGGCAGGCTGACTTCTTCAGAAGTTTTGGAGGTCAGGACCTATCAATCTTAGCTAACAAGTAAGGAATTGTTAGCTAACAAGTCAGGACCTATCAACCTTACTAACAACTCATTAGTAAGGAATTGTGGAGGTATAATGACTGTCCATATTCTTTGTTCAATGATGAGGATAGGCTCACATCATTTCATCCCATATAAAATCCACATCATAGCACCATATGCCAACTAGATCTAAAATAAGTCTCTTGGGGGATCTGTAGATCCACTATGCCTAGACCCATAAGAGTCCCATGAGTATAAATTTTAATGCTCCATGGGGCTCATTTCAATATTTATGCATATTCAATACAGATGGACTTAATCTAGTCTAGACAGTAGAATGACAATACTCTCACTGACACCAAAGAAACAGTGTTCAATTAAGCCATAATCTACAATTAAAGCAGTCTTTAAAATAGTGCTTTGTATTATCTGGTACCATGTACAATTCATATAGAGAGATAAGTAGACATCTGCAAGCTCACCTGGGTCCCCCCCCCCAAAAAAAATGCTTTCTAATTAAAAGGTTTCTATAATTCATTTCAGTGTTCCCTTCCTACTGCCTGTTCTGACTTCCCCAACCTCTTCAATTTGCAGATCTGTTTTGCTTTGTTTGCTCCAATTTAATTTCTCATTCATTGTCATTCTTTTTTTAACAAGAGTCATCACCAGCAATCAACATTCCTCCTAGAAATGTATTCACATAATTGACCACTAAAAACAAATGTGGGGGTAGAGATGGCATTGTGCTTAAAGGCAAGATTTTTTTTTCAGAAGTATACAATTTTTAAAAATGCTTATAGCTGGTAGCCTACAGCTTCCCAATACTTCTCGACAAAAGGTGAACCATGAAAATTGCTGGGTTTTTGCTACCCTTGTTCAGCAAATAATGTGGCAGTATATCCTGCCCTTTCTGTAACTTCTTCGGTGGGAAATAAAAAAAAAGAAAAATCATGATTTGTTTTCTTTGCAGCAAGCGGAGCCATGTGCATGCATGGAGCAGGGGACAGAGAGAAGATTGTCTATAGACCTTATTTAAAGGGAGAAGGATATCAATACATGGAACAAAAGGCATGAATGGGCATTTTTGACTGTTTCTGGGTTAAAATCTACCACACAGATTTTAACACAGGCCTTCTTCATATCACTCTAGAGTGAAACAACACAGGTTTCACCCCAGATAATTCCTCATACTATCTCCTCCACTGAAGATCTGTTAACATCAAACCTGTGCTTTTAACATTATTTGCTCAAGACCCACATTTTGTCAAGGCAGTGAAAAAACAACAACACAGCTCCAGTAACCAGATAGGAATCCTATAACAATGTACATATGTTTCAAAAGACTTACAGGGTTTCTCTTTTCTTACTTGAGCAAATTCGACCATGATTAAAAAAAGAACTGCAGAAATCTTTTTCCTCCGAATCTTTGCAGGGTCAAAGCATCAGTCCAGGAATACATGGACTGGAAACTCAGAGGTTTTTTTTTACGGAAGGTGAAGAAGGGGAGTACCAAAAAGGCCATACAGCTGGCCAAAGAAGAGACAATAGCCATGCTCCAGAGAGATCCCTCCTATTCTGATCACATCCAAGGAAATGCTCCCCCACTTACTGGAAGAGGAGGAGCAGCCAAAATTCCAAAGGGTGTTTTTGTAATATCTTTATGGCTTATTCGTTCATTCATTCCTTTGTTCATTCATTCATTCACTCACTCACTCATTCACCGATGATTTAGCTGTATTTTCTGGGTATTTCTAAAATTCTTGCATTTGACGTTTTACAGAAGTCATGACCTCCCCTTTCCAAAATCATATTCTCCCTTTTCTTTGTTCTTGTTTGATGCCTTAAGGAACTTTTATGTGATTCCCCATCTCAAAACACTTTACTTCCTGATTTCTTTTACTCAAGGAAAAATTGGAAATAGCTACTGCTTTATTAATGCATGTGCATAGCCTCTCTCTGACGCTATCTATTCTTCATGTTGGTTTTTAGTTATTGCTATTGTGATAGGGCCTCCTGTTCAGGGATTGCATGGTCTGGGGATTGTGGATTGCCTACAATTAGGCGTATTAACAAATCCAATCTATTCTGACCTTTTGAACAATCTGCTGCATATTATCTCTAGCCCATCTTATTTGTATTCTTGGTCACTGCACATGAATCTGTCTGTTTTTCATTCATGCTAACAGATGTGGTGGCAATTGATGATGAACCCTACTGTTCTTTTACCATCTTTTTGTGATGCATGTGTGTTTTGTATTCTATTTAACTTTTACAGACCAGTTCTTATTGTTGCTGCAATGTTTGGATAACACCTTCATCTTCTGATAGTGAAATCTGAGGTCAGCTAAAGCCGGCTGCTATTCAGATTTGTTACTTATCCAGAAGATGATGGAAGATAACAAAAGTCCAAGATGTAACTGCCAGAGGAAAGGTAGCAGAGGACAATCTGCCAGCCTGAGCCAAGTCAGGGGAAAATAGAATTGTCATTAATCTCTGTAAAACCTTCTTTAACTTCCTTTCCCACTCCCCTCTCTCAAAACACCACAAACACACACACACTTCTTGTTTCCCTGAAGTTGAAAGTCAGTGTTTGTGGGGAAAATGTCTAAAGCACTAGCCGCAGCAGGCAATCTTTGCAGTAGAACAGAAAGGCTTTTGCTCACACCAAAATGTCAGGCAATTAGCTGGCTGTAAATTGTACTTGCAAATAAAAATGAAGCTGCTTCTGCTATGTATTATCAAAAGCCTGAATAAAAGGAAAGGAAAAAAAAAAACCCAATCAGAATACTGTTTGCACTGGTCTTTCAATCAAAATCTCTGAACCTCTATGTCCACCCGATAACAGCTGGGTAAAAATATGTTTGGTTTAAGCATGGCAAGTTTGATCAGAAAGGCTTTAAACTACAATCCTGGGTGTGGGGTGATGGTAGGATTGGAGATGAAAACACCTCAGATAAAGACACGTACACTCTAAAAGGAAATGGAATTAGTCTTGTAATGGTGCCTATCAAAACATTCATTGAAAAATAAAAAAAACCCATTGTCTCATAAGGTTCATGGCAATCTTGAACTAATTCTCAGGGTATGAAAAACAAAGAAAATGAGCTTAAACTCTTGAGAGGGGATAACATTTGATTGCTACAGCAGCATCCTGGTAAGGTATGCTCCAAGTTTGGGATATAACAATTAGCAGGTACAAGGAACAACAGATTACAAGAATAGGAAAGGAAGTAGACTTTGCATGAACTTTGGGGGAAAGTGAACATGAAATGTTGGAATTCTTGATTTTTAAGTAAAAATAAAGCTGAATGCAGTTGAATTTGGCCCTCAGCTGTTTTCCTCATATGCATTCAACATAACAATCTTCAGGTTCCAGTATCACCCTATCTCAGCACTTGGAAGAAGTACCAATTCTTTACTCCCATGCAGGAGGTGAGTTTCCTTTCCCTGAGTGTGTTCAGTGTGTCAAGAATGCTTTCATTAATATTTCTCTATTAATGGGGTACTGATATGACAAGCCCCTTCAAATTATTTCATTCTGGGAGCAAGTTTTAGGGTGATGGTGTTCTATTACAAAGTTCCATGGGGTCTGTTAAAGTAATTTCAAGGGGGTGGTCATGAGATGGGACTCCTGGGTCCATGGTTCTTCTCTCAAAAAACTCCACCTAAATTTATCTCAGCCAATCTTGATAAAATCAAGTGTATCAGAGATATCTTCAGAGGTCTCCACGGGATCTCTTGCTTCATCGAATGATGGAAACAGTATCATGCCATCATAATGTGATGTCACAATGTGTGCATGAAATTAGCAAAGTCTGTAAGAAGGCATTATGTGTCCCCCCCCTCTTCCAAAAATATTGTACTTTCCATCCTACATTATCTGCTACAGTTGATACCTTCTTCCACTGAACAATCAAATGTTCTTCTTTTGTAATTAGATATAAAGACATAAATGCAGGGTTAGATACATACATTTTCTCTAAGCCTTATACTGTGGCAGAGCTTACAAGAACTATATTTTTGAAGCTAAACTTTTCTATTTGGAAGCAGAGGCCAGATTTATTATCTCATTAACTCCTGCTGGTTCCAACACTTTGAATTCGTGGGGTGTTTGCTGGTCACAGAATGTGCTTCTAGCGTGACCAGGAATAAGCACAGTTTTAATGCTAGGTACAGAAAATTACTGGCATGTCATTAGTATTCTAGTAACATACTACATTTCCTAAGTGGATAAATGAAACTTTTAGAATAAAGGTGAAAATGTGTTTGGATTCTACCTAGTAAAAGAGGCACACAGAAAGTTTGTGAGGGATTTTTAGGTACAATTAACATTATTCCAAATATATATTTTAACTCACATAGCACTCATATATACTGATTTTTAAGAAATCTTAATATCAAATAATGCCACATGGTACTCTTATCATTAATCATCATCTGTTAAATCGTTTTACTTTTCCATCTGGTTGGGATGTCAGGTGTGATCCCGAATAGTTGCAGTACATTAATTTCCAACTGGTGCCTACTAGTGGCTGGCCAATTAGATTATTTTGTGGCTAATTTATTAGCTGCATTAATTGTTTGATGGATCATTATTGACAACCACTGAGTGGATGGCAGATGGCCAATAAAACATTTAGTGCACTTTGTTGTCCTTTTGTACACCTTGACTCAATCTCTGGGTGTTTTCTTTTTTTAAACAAGAACAACATAAAAAAACAGCATAGTTCAAAGTAGAATACATTTTCTAACAGTACATAGAAAATGTAATTTATATAAGGAAATTCTCAAATGTAATATAGTTACAAGTAAAACTAAGATTCAGATTCAAAACTGATGCTAAAATACTAAAACAACTCATGCTCTTTTGACTTTTAACAAAATTGTAATCAATTCCATTTTCAATAGAAGAGAATATTTGTAGCTTAGGGTTAAACTGTGGGGTCCTTGGTACCCTCTGAGCTTAATTATTTTATTGCAGATGCTTCATTATTCACTTTCTATGAACCACCATTAACCACCTAAATATAAACCAAGAGCAAATGCCATTTCTTTCTAGAACCGATGATGTTACCTAACTGGGTAATGAAATGTCTGTAAGAAAACAATGAAGCTCAGAGAGTACCAAGGACCCCATAATTCCATTTTCATTGTGATATTATACAGTATTCTAACAATATGTGGCACAATACAGCTACAATTGATTATACAATTGAAATTCAGGATCAGTGGTAAATTTGCTTTAATATTGAAACCAGAGATATTGTGGGAAAAGGTACAAAAAAATGTACAAATGCTGATCACGGCCGTAAAGTCTGTCCACTTCTATAATCTCTACCAATGATTCCTCCATTTAGATATTTCCAGATTTTTCCAACTTTTATGTACAATAATTTCACTGCAGTTATATACAAAAACAAAATTCCATAATATTTTTTTCAGCTGTTTGTTTGTCCATGAATCCCAAAAGAAAATCTCTGGTCTTCATTGTATATTAACCTTTAGAATCCTCTGAATCAGTATATATATTTGAATCCAGAATTCTCTGACTTTTTTATACATCACCCAACATGGTAAATTGTCTCTTTTTGTTCAGATGTCTGACAAAAATTTGAAGTGCCTTTCAGACAATTTATCTGATAATATATACCAATGATACATTATTTTATAAAAAGATCTTACCACATATTTTCCTATTGTTCCATCTATATTTTATTTATTTATCAATTTTCTACACCGCCCCTCTTGCTTATGTGACTCTGGGTGGCTTACCAATAAAAAAACATAGACCAATGTAAAAACATAATTAAAATAATAATAATAATTTTTAAAAAAGTTAAAGGCAGATTTAAAAACATTTTAAATGTGGATGTTAGAAATTTAAATGTCAGCTTTGGAAGCCATATTCTTCTTACAAGCTTCCACTCTGCCACATCCTAGTGCGTGGGAATTTGGGAGGAGGGATTTCATAGAGAGGAAGAAGTTAGTCATAACAACATTCTTCTTCTCAGTCAAGGACATGTCATCCTGCACCTGGTTAGGGGAAGGTCTCCAGTCAGGATGGATGGTGATTGGATCATATGATGGACTGATGGGTGCAGGGGATGGGGTTTTGATTTTCAATTACCAAGGGAAAACCCGGAACTCTCAGATTTGGGTTTTCCCAGATGTGCCAATATGACAACTCTAATAAAATGGAACTTTGAGGAAATGTTTGTCTCGGAGTTTGTTATTTGGAATGCTGACAGTCACAAAGGGTGAACACATGACCCCAGGACACTGCAATTGTCAAATGAGTGACTTGCCAAGTGTCTGAATTTCGATCATGTGACCCTAGGGATGCTGCAACAGTCATAAGTGTGAAAAACGGTCAGTCATTTTTTTCAGTGCCTTTGTAACTTCAAACAGTCACTAAACAAATGGTTGTAAGTCAAGGACTACCTGTACATCTGTGAGCTTAAACTGTAATGAAATGTGTGGATGATCTTGAGAAAAGAGGAGAAGAGATGCTGCCTAGAAAACAATCTGACAAGAGAAGCAGAAGCCTTAAAGGGCTTAACCGTCAGGAGAAGAAAATTAGGAAGGATCTGCCTTAATTGATCAGAGACTTAAAAATGGCGATGGGAAGTTTTACCTTCAGAATAATTATTTTAATGTTGCCTGAAAGTAAAGTAGAATTAGTTCATCTAGTCCTGTTTCCTGTCTGGTTTACTTGAGGGATAACACAAGCTGACCACAAAAAGCTCAGTTCCTGTAGTCTACTCTAGACTGCTGTGTAGAGCCGCTGTTCAGAGTGCAAGTTGGCGATTTCACGATCTCTCCGTTTTCCAGAAAGATTTCGTTGAACAGAATTCACTGTTTGGCCACTGATCTCTGCCACCATGTCATCCCTGCTCCTTCAGGGATGTCTAATTCATCATAAATCCTCACTGGAAGTCTACATGTGATGCCATTTCTTCTAACTTTATTTTGATGAGAAATAGATTTATTTTAGAATCTCTAAACTCCCTAATCAATAAACTCAATTTACTATCTTAGCCATGTTTTAATATTTAATATTTTTAATATTTTAGATTCTTATAATTGGTTTTAACTATTTATTAGGATGTATTTTAATGTTTTATATTG
>JANHJO010006976.1:5143-17052 GCA_032468235.1 Pseudoxyrhopus heterurus | reverse complement strand
TACTCATTTCACCTACCTTGTAAGGATGGAAGGCTGAGTCAACCTTGGAGCTGGTGGGATTCGATCAGCCAAACTGCAGTACAGTGATCTTACCACTTGAGTCGCAGCAGCTCCCTCATAAAATATATGGTTGTGTTCACTATGATGAGAAGCAAGTCATTTCAATAATTTCTGACTACGAAAGAAACACTTACTGGAGTTTGGGTTGGGGATTGGTTTGCCAACTAATATTTCATATTTTTCCAAATGCCTAGTTCAAATGATATTTTTAACAATTTAAGGAAGAGTCATTTATCCTGAGCTGTAAGCTCAAAGACAATCTCAAGTCAGGCAATTGCTATAGTCAATTTATGCATAGTTCTCTTCCTTCTGTTGTTATTTTGTTTTCTTTGTAAGTATCTTCTTTACAACCTGGGAGACTCAAAGGCTGCTAGCAGTGTAGATCTGCAGGAATGGACATCCACTTGTGATTCTCATTTCTGTAATGCCATCTCCTCAAAACCACCCTACCTCCCACACAAAAAAAGTAATCCATAATATACAGAATTGGATTTGCCAATCCAACAGGAATATGAGGAGCTCATGTAGTTCTTCTGGCAATCTCAAAACAAAGGAGGAGGATAGTTTCATTCACATCATCAATATCCTTACTGTCAAACATTAGACTATTTCATTTATAACTATACATCTTACTATAATGTCACTATGAGTTCTTCAAGATGTGGTGAGCTAAATCTTGCCCTATTTTCTTTCTCCTGAAGTAACTTCTCAAGGGATCAGAACAGATCTCTCAGGAAAAGCTGCTTCAAGCAACAAAATTCCTTGAGGTAACATCTCAGACTTTACAAGCTTGGACATCATTAGATAACAAGCATTAAAGGATCAGTGGACAACAAAGAGGGAAAGCAGATAGAAAAAGAGAAGCAAACACATGATGATGGATAATGATGATGATGATGATGATGTAGTAAAAAGAAAATCCTACACCACGAACAGGGGAAAAATTTAAAAAAATGATTATGCAATGAGTAAAACTTTCTAGACTATTATGATTGAAATAATAAATATGACAAAAATTAATTTAAAAAGAAAAAAAGAAAAAGGATCTGTGTTAACTATAAATAGCAGTATAAAATTAACTCAGTATTAAGACATATTGATTTTCTTCTTGTTTTTAGTGCACTGAGACTTTTCAAAAATAGATAAATGACTCATATCTTAAATTCACCCAGTCATTTCTTGAGATGGGTGGCTATATAAATTGGTTAAATAACTAAATAAATCCCTTAAAATCAGAAGGATATATTTATATTCAATTATGTAAAACAATTCTCGTGTTGAAAGTTCGTTTTTAAGAATACAATTTAACTCCCTCCCTCCCTTCCTCCCTCCCTCCCTCGAATTCCTGCCAGCTTCCCCATTTATTTTGCTTGTGGGAGGCTTGCAGAAAGAGGCAATAGGGAAACCAGCAGGAAATTACATGTCAAAGGCCATTTGGGGGGGGAGGGTGGAAATGCAGCATAGGTCAAATAGGTTGTGCGCAGGTAGATAGGACACCTCTGTTTCATGGTTCAGGGAAGGTGCACAGGAGACAACATGGGTTTCAAATAATGCATCGGATGCACAAGAGGTGTGGCATGGGTAAGGGGTGGCAGCACAGATCAGGGGCAGCACACATAGGGAACATTCTCCCTGTCTCTCTCTTCCTTCTCCTTTCCCTTCCTTTCTTAGCAGGTAGGTAAGTAACTGCTGCTGTATGGGGGAGAGGGCCAGGGAGCACGTGGCTGGGAAACTGTCACAGAACATGAAAACTGGGACTGCAGACTGCAGCAGCCGTCTAGTAACACTGAAGGAGCAGCAGCCTAGCAGCACTGAAACCGTCATAAATTCCCTGAATTTCATTCCCTCAGAAGTAATGGGTGCCAGCATTCTGTAAGTTAACTTGAGGTACATTTGTTGACGAAGTTTACCATTTCACTTAAAGTTTATAGACATGAGAGTATTAGTAGTATATAGATTAATCCATAATATTTTGGCATTGCTGTATGGATTTGTACTTATTTATTTATTTATTTATTTATTTATTTTGCTTTTTCACACTGTGTATGATTACACATCTTCCTTTTCACACTTATTTAAAAGATCTGTTTTCATCCAGGTTATTATTTTAAACATTGTGGCTTAGCCATTCCTTTTTTTTTTTCAAATTTTTTTTTATTTTACATTAAACAGTATCATCATACATCAGACAGTGAGTCAAAATCGGTTACAAAAGAGTATGCACTTTCATATATCACATTTTTAATACAACCCAATTGTATGTATATCATAGTTTAAAAAAAAAAAACATTGTTGGTTACCTTTTTTTAAAAATAAATCTTAACATTTTCTATTATTCTTTTTCATACTTATCCTCTAACCAAGCATAAAATATTTGCCATATTTTGTAATATTCTGTATCTTTCTTATTATTAATCGCCAGTGGCTTAGCCATTCCTAATCAAATTAGGGCTGAGAAATGAACCAATATTTCAACAGGAAGCTGTATTGCTCACCAAAAAAAAAGCTTTACTATTTGTTTATTTTAAAATGTTTATGGCATGTGGATTTTGGGGGGATGCTGTTGCACAGGGCAGGTGACATGACAGAGAAAACACAACTCTTTGGTCCAAGGAAAATTGACAACTGTCATGTATCTCTCTAATAAATAGCTTTTTAATCTGAGTTTGTTTTTTTCAGGTAGCCCATGACATCTGTCAGATCCAAATTAAATTGAAATTAAAATTAAAAGTCAATAGCAGATGAGGAAAGTCTTGTTTTTCATTGATATGATCATTATCTAATTTTTACAGGAAAAATAATAATAAAATAAAATAAAACAAGAACCTCTTAAGCACATTTGTTGGCTCAGTCATCTAACTACAGTTTAACACAGCAACTTCCCATGTTTTCTATCCATAAGCTGCCTATGACTGAGACCCACTGAACATGAAAAATTAATTATTTTAACAACAGCATCCATTACTTGGTTCATTTGTATAATTTTATCACATAGTGCTTCCTTATGTAAAATGTAACGAAGAGCATGGACAGTAAGTGGCATACCAAGATTGTTCAATTTTATTCATGACAACGCTTGCTCTTGCTGAATCCTTCCTTAACTCCTTGATATTTGTGGGGGGAAAATATCAAACAAATAATATTTGTTTTACAAGTTCAGTTGCTGAACTTTTTCATCTTGCACTTTGCCAGTTATAGCTCCCAATAATATCATCACATAATATCCACACATTTCAAACTTTTAGAACAAAACGTAGTTGCAAACAAAACATTTTATTTTATTTTTCATCTCTGTAACCAAGTATTTTTTCCACTTATCTTGGAAAATCCATTTTTACTCCACAATTGGTGTTTTTTTTGTCAACGAGGATGATATATTGATGATTTATTAAAGAAAAAAATAGGTTACCTCATGTAATACAGTAAAATATGATACCATCATGAAGGGAATCTTGCTATTGTCCTATGCCTTGTCTCTGTGTTGTTCCGCATGGACTCCTGGTGGAAACTAGCATGGAATGGTGATGTCACCAGCAATGTTTGCTTTGTGTGCCTATGTGGTCATCACATGCCAGCTCAGACAAAGCAGCAAGGCAGAACAGCAATAGCAGACCACAGGGGCCTTTAGAGCCAACCCAGCAGGGATTGGGTTTCAGCAGTGGCGTAGATTTTTGAACTGTCACTGATCACACAAAATAACTCATAGGGTTGCATGCTGTGAGATTCCTGCTGCCCAACTCAATAAACTTTGGCAATGACATTGCATAATTATCAAGGATAAGCATAACGTTATGAGCATACAAAAACAATTTATTTTCAATGTTGATTACCTCCACACCCTTAGTTTCTTAAGACTGTCTAATAGACGAATAGTTCAAGAATCAAATGGAAAATTAATGGAGGCAAAGATATCTCTGAGGGGTACTGCTATATAACTTGAGAGGCTGGAAGATAAAATGTTCACAATCTTTAAAAGGCACCAAATTGTAAACTGCATGGGAAGATGGTGGAAACCCACATCTTCCTAGATTACAGTTCATAATTTGGATTGTATCAAAGGATTTTTCAGTGTCCAACAAAATTAAAATATCTGATTCGAATTTATCTGATATGATACTTAAATATAAGGGTGGTTATTGTCTGATGTTTGTTTTTTATAAATCGAGATTGAAGTGGAAGAATTACAGAATCATAGAAGCTTCCCTGAAGCTTCCTGGTTAGCGTTGCAGTTAATATTTTATTTATCAATTAAATTTATTGTATACAGCCACCCAGCTCCCCCCAACTGATTGGCACACAATTTACAACAGATTAAAAATCTAAAAGCCACAATAATAAATAACATACATACAAACAAAAAATTTGCATCCACATTAAGCCAATATAGTGATCTAAAGCATGCACATCCAGGTGGGTCTCTCTCAGCATTTAATATTGCTTTCATGTAAGCCTCATAAAATTATAAAGGAACTATAAAAAGATTAAATGATTGATTATGGATCTCTAATAATACAGGTGTCAATAACTCCATAAAGGGTATGTACCAGTCCATTAGAAGTTCACCCCGTTTGATGTCTTTCCCTCATTTCATAGATCAAAGTGCTTCTATAATTCAATAATTAAAATTCTCTTTTTATGACCCTGCAGTCCCTTAATTTGGATTTCCTTGATCAAAGTGCCTCTGTAATTCAATATTTATGACAGTTTATTTTTATTTTATATTGTTTCCAAATTGATATTTTCCAGAAAAATGATAAATTATTATTCAGTTATCTAATGCAGGGGGCCCCAACCTCTGGGCCATGACCTATTTGGAACTGGGCCACATGAGCGGCAGGCTGATACTCATGCAAGTGGCAGGCTGGCATGCTCACCTGCATGCACAGCTCAACTTGTGTGAGTCGAGCTGCGTGGGCATGCATGTGTGCGCTGGCCCGCCATTCTCATGAGTCAAGCTCTGTGCATGCACTCCAGCCTGCCACTCACACAGACTGGTTACAGTCTCCCCCCCCCAAAAAAAAAATGGATTGCCAAGCCGGAAAGATTGGGGACTGCTGATCTAATGGATACAGTGAGTATAGAAACAATATAGAAGTACACATTTTTATAATCATACTATCTTTTTCTTGAGGGCTTTGGTGCCACTCATTTTTCTCTATAGTTAATTCTCAAATAACATCCTGGTTCCTTGCATAGCACTATCTACCCGCAATTTTACTAACCACTCTTTTTTAAAAAACACATCACAACCAAAATATGAGGTAAATGATACAGAAATTTAATTATGTCATAACATGAGGAGATTAATCCTGATATTTTCCACTTCTTTTATATATTTAAAAGATCTCAGTAAGAGCACAGTGAGAGTGCGGGATTTATAATGCTTCATTTTCCTTCCTTACATTCTTTTAATTTTTTTTTTCCACTTTTTGGTCTCGGATTCAAATGACCACAAAAAATGAAAAGAAAACCTGATTTGAGTCATCCACCAATAAAGCTAAAAAAAGGAACATGGAAGAGTTGATTCAAACTAAGAGGTTTTTTTTTCCCTTTAATCGCACACCTGCAGTTCTTTTCAGTAGATATTAGATAGCAGTGTTATTTCACACATTTTCAATACTCTGAAGGAGCGTGGTATCAAATCAAAAGAAAGCATTCTTATCTATTAAAATTTTTCAGCAAAGCAAGCCACTTAGTATCAGAGAGCTACAATGAGGTCAGAATAGGGTGATCCTGGCAATAAAACTCAAGTTTCTTTTTTCTAAGGTTGAAAGTCTTCTTTTATAGAAAAGTTTTATTCTTTACATTTCAATGGGATATTAGGAAGCAATTGTGAGGGAAATGAAAACTGAATGCTTTTCACTTTTTTATGTTTTCAAGGCAACATTTGCTGCTTAAGTTCTAAGTTACATTTTTGATGTGATTTTAGACACATTTTCATTCTGAAATTTGGAGTAACACTTTGGTAAATCATTATATTTAGACAAGTACAGGCACAATGATCAACCATAGCTCATTCATTTACCAAGACATACTGCAAGAAAGATCTAAAATAAAGGATATTAGGCTTTCATGGTGTGTAAGAAAAATAAACTCAGGGTAGAAAGACAAAAAAAAAGTATCAAAAGAGGAGTCAGTGGCAATTTGGGAGCCATGGTGTTAGCTTTGCTTCATAAATAGACACTTAACAACAGTTTATTAGCTTAACAACTACAGTGATTCACTTAATAACTATGGCAAGAAAAGTCAAATGTAACAACTGTTTTGCTTAGCAACAGAAATTTTAGGATCAATTGTGGTAATAAATCAGGGACTGCCTGTAATTTTACTTTTTATCAAAGTGGGTTGAAATTTGCAGGATGGTTAGGCAACTCTGAAAGGACAGCAATTCTGAAATTTTATAGAAAATAGGGCAGGATTTTTGAGCTAAAATTTATCATTCTAAAGAATCATCAAAGGTCACAATAATTTTATTGGACTAAGCTCTGTCCCCACCCTTCAAACCCTCAGTCTCTGACTATACTCCATAAAATGCCAATGTATATCCCTCTTATCAAGGCAGGCAAAATGGACCTGGGGCAAAGAAAACCAGAAGCAAAGTAGGCTATTGCATGATACACACACACACACACACACACACACACACACGCAATTAATAATTTGTAGGAGAGATACATAAACAAAGGCTAAGTAAAATAAAGACGTAGAGAAAAAAATGTATGTAAGCAAGATAAAAAAATTGAAATACAATGTTGACAGGGAAGAAGACAGGATGAAAAATTAGACAAATTTCAGGTTGCATGGGGAATTTGAAAAGAAATTTGAAAATTCAATTTAAAATTAAAATTGAATTTTAAAAGAAAATCAAGAGAGAGAACAGAGAATGAGCAGAGAACCGGTCCAAAAGAGAAAAGGGGTTCTTGGATAACCATTGTGTTAAGGCTAGCTTTACACAATTATCACTCTATCCTGGTTTTTTACCATCCCAACAAGAGGAGGATGATATGTTGCCATACATCATGCCATCTCTACATCTGAATGCCAATCCAGAAGAAGATTCTGCCATGTTTTTATCTTTAGAGTTCTACCACATGACACTATCAGGGCAATAATTGGCTGTTTTCCATGGCTGCAAATTGAATATCAAATTGAATGTAGAGAATACATACTGAGAAGATATTTGTAAGATCCGAACCCTCCATCCAATCATTTTTCTATTGATCTAGCAACTTAAAACAACCATTAGATGGTAGCAAAGAACCCATCTCTCTTAGCTAAAAAAGAGTGATGGCCCAGATTTGTGAGGCCAGATGCAATGACAGCTGGAGATAGATTTCAGAAAACGTGTTTTCGTGTGTGAAAGTGTTTGCAGCTGTCAGTGTTCTTGAGTATATCCACAACATTTCTTTAATATTATCAACCACTATTGGATATCCTGCTTTATTGTTGACATTATCTTTTGATTTTTCAGGCCTATGTTTCAAAAACAAAATCAGAAGTGCATTGTAATATTGCTTTACTTCTGCAAAATATGTAGTATGTGTCTATGGTAGCCTGAATTTGAATTGAATTTAACTCTAATAAAGGAAAGGCTTTTAGTAATGTTTTTATTTATTTATTTATTTTAAAAGACAAAAACAAAACTGTTGCCAAATACTGTATATACTCGAGTACAAGCCTAGTTTTTCAGCCCTCAAAAAGGGCTGAAAAAACCACCCTCAGCTTATACTCGAGTCAACTAAATCAGCTGATTTGAGGCCAAAAACGGGCCAATTTTGGTCCGAAAGCGGGCTGATTTTTGGGCCTAAATTGATGCCTCCACAGGCGCACTGCACAGGCATCAATTTAGGCCTGAAAATCAGCTGATTAGTATAAGCTGACTCGAGTATAAGCACTGATCGGCTTATACTCGGGTCGGCTTATACTCGAGTATATACGGTATATAAAATCTACGTCATTCCCCTGATCAGCTAAGTTAGTTAACCTCCTCCCTCACAAACCAACGATTAGAGGAAAGACGGGTTAACATGGGACAAACAAACAGCGAGAAGTGCCTTCTAGAAACTTCAGATTGTTTATGCCCTTTAGCGTTACTAACCCCTGGGCCCTCTTCCTCCATTTAGCCAGGCCTTTGGCCAATGTCCCATCCCTAATCTCCCCTTCTATTTTCATTTGCAAACCCTTTGGCACAGGAGCGCTCCTTGGCAGAGCAGAGCTGCATCCCCTTGATTGCTAGAGGAGGCAATTGGAAAGTCACACGCAGCAACATTGAGGGAAAAGGAATCGGGATAGCTATTCTTAGCTCAAGAATGTACACAGTGTCGTGTTGTGGTACCTCGCTAACCCACCCTTGGAAAAGCACGGACAGCTCCGTGATGCTAAACAAACCTAGAAACCATCATCCCCAATGAATCCTTCAAACGGTGAAAGAATAATATAGGGAGGTTTCATGGCTTCCTCCCCTTCTGCTTTTCAAACATTAATCTTCCGAGGCAAGTTATAGGCATGGAAAGTTTCAGCAGAGAATAAACAAGCCAGAGCCACTGAAGGTTGGGAAAGGATTAAGGTAAACAGATCTGCACCCATATATATTTTTTTAAACTACAAACAAAAGTCATTAGATCTTGGAAAAATTTGTTTTGGGGTGTAACAGCCGGGTTGTTGGGTTTTTAAGCCTCTCTGTGCAATATATGCCGGTTATATTTTGTACATTTCATTGAAGAATGAGGTGATGGGGTGGAGGTGGGCTGAAGTCGGTTAGCAGCCGTCCTCCTCTTTAAAAAGTAGAGGGCTTTTCTATCATCTATTGTTGTTTTGTGGTGCAGCCAGAACCCAAAAGGATGCATTTGAGAAAGAAAAGCTAAGTGTTGGGTTCATTTTATCATGGCTGTACAGTATAGCAGTATGGGGATAGGATAATGTTTTAGCTGTACAGTATGGGGATAGGATAATGTTTTTTAGCAAACTTTGAAATCATACAAAGAAAATAAACCCGTGATTCCTGCTTGGGACTGATCTGAAATCATCCCTGGAAGCTTTCAAGAAGAGACTGGACTTCCACTGGTCAGAAATGGTGTAGGGTCTCCTGCTTGGGCGAGGGCTTGGACTAGATGACCTTACAAGGTCCCTTCCAACTCTGTTATTCTGAAAGCAAAGCAATTCACAGTAAAAAAAAAAAAAAAAGATTTTTCTAATAGATTCCTAGACGTAAGAAGTTTAGTTTATTGTGTTGCTCTGCAAAGTTACATTCTTTAGAAATGACTAAGGGGTTTTTGTGGGAGGGGGATGCTAAATAGCCTAGAATTTTTAGAGAGTTTCTTCCTTATGAACAAATGTTTTTGCTTTGGTCTTGAATCCCTGATTACTGAAAGCTTTTTGAAACATTTTTTAAAAATCTATTTTTAACACATTGGGCTATTAGAAGCCTAGAACTGGAATTTAATATCAGGTTTATTTTGAAAGAGGAATGAGATACAGATAGTCCTCGACTTACGGCCACAATTGAGCCCAACATTTTTGTTCCTAAGCGAGGCAGTTGTTAGGCAAGTTTTGCTCCATTTTCGTGACCTTTCTTGCCTCAGTTATTAAGTGAATCACTGCAATCACTAAGTGAGTGATATGGTTGTTAAGTGAATCTGGCTCCCCCATTGAATTTGCTTGTCAGAAGGTCCCAAAAGGGGATCACGTGACCCTGGGATACTGCAAACGTCATAAATATGAGTCAGTTGCCAGGGGTCTGAATTTTGATCACGTGACCATGGGAATGATGCAACAGTCGTGTCTGTGAAAAATGGCCATAAGTCACTGTTTTCAGTGCCGTTGTAATTTTGAACGGTCACTAAAAGAACTGTTGTAAGTCAAGGACTACCTGTATATTTGTTTTAACCTTCTTTGTTGATGTAAGCAGCTGTTTTCCCCATTCTGTAATAGATGGACAATATTTTGAGGGGGCTTTTGCATTGCACCCCGAAGAATTTTTAATACCGTCATCCTAAGAAATCTTCTTCGGATGCTGTTTACCGTCATGGAAGAAAACTCTCACCAAGGCCTGCTATTCAGAGACCAAGATTTTTCATCTGATCTCCTAAAGCAGCTGGACGTCTTGAGACAAAACAGAATCCTAACCGACGTCCTTCTGTGCACAAATGACATTGAAATTCCTTGCCATAAGAATGTTCTTGTCTCAAGCAGCCCCTATTTCAAGGCCATGTTCTGTAACAACTTCAAGGAGAGCATCCAAGAGAAAGTCAACCTCCAAGGAATGGACTCCAGCATTCTGCGTTCGATCATCCTTTACGTCTACACGGGAGAGATTCTCATGACTCCCGAAAACATATTGAGTCTCATGGAGACGGCTTCCATGCTCCAGTACATGAAACTCTTCGAAGCCTGTTCAGCTTACCTCCAGGATCAACTTTCTCCAGAAAATTGCCTTAGCCTGAGCAGGCTTTCTGAAATCCTCCACTGTCAGGATCTTAATCAGAAAGCGAAAGCCATGGCTCTGAGGTGTTTCCCTGAAGTAGCCACTTCTGAAGACCTGAAAGAACTTTGTGTGTTAGAGTTGATAGACTATCTTGGGAATGACGAGCTTTGCGGAGAGGAGGAAGAGGTCTTTGAGGCCATCATGGTCTGGGTCAGGCATGACCTTCAAGCACGACAAGGCTATATTCAAGACTTGTTCCAAAAGGTGAGGCTTCAGTATGTCCACCCCACGTTCTTCTTCCGCTTCATTGCCAACGACTCTCTCATTCAGTCATCCCCCGCCTGTCAAAATATCCTAGAACTTGCAAATAAGCAGATGTTTTCGTTGTATAGTGTCAGTGCCCCTGATGTCAAACCCCTCTGGCATGTTCCCCGACGCTATTCGTGTCGGGAATTCCTTCTCTTAATCGGCGGTCGCAAAGACAATCAACAAACCACAAGGGACGTCTTGCTATACGATGAGAAAACGAATCAGTGGTTGAGGCTTGCCAAGTATCCAACCCGTCTCTACAAGGCCTCGGCAGTGAGTCTGCACAGTAATGTCTATCTTCTGGGGGGAATTCCTGTAGGTAATGGGACGAACCAAGTCAGCAATAACGTTTACATCTTCTCTCTCAAACTTAATCAATGGAGGCCAATAGAGCCCATGTTAACGGCACGCTATTCCCATCGAAGCGTGGCCTACAAAAACTATATCTTCGCCATCGGAGGCATCGGCGTGAACCAGGAAATCTTAAATTCCATGGAGAGGTACGATAGCATCTACAACATTTGGGAAGACATGGCAAATATTCCCACTGCGGTTCTGCATCCTGCTGTATCTGCCAAAGACCAACGAATCTACCTATTTGGGGGGGAAGACTTGATGCAAAACCCAGTCAGGCTAATACAGGTAATTCCAATTCTTGATCATCTCACCTGGGCTATCTCCATTGCATGCTTCCAGACATGTCTGGCCTTTGGTTCAAAGTCTCTGAGCTATTCTTATGCTTTGCTAAGAAAATATCCCCAGCAGAAGATAGAAAAACCTATCCGTTATTTTGAGAATCCATTGGGAAGCCAAGCAGTGGATAACCAAACTCGTTGGCTAAGCTGAAATTTCCATCTCCTGAAAACCACATAAAAATCTCTTTTTATTTATACATGCAAATCATTTTACTATTAAGAGCTTACATAACAGCCACAATGTCATTTTGCTAAGAGGCCCCACCATTACTTGCCACATGCAATCCAGAGTAGCGTAAATATTGCAGGATGATATATATATATATATATATATATATATATATGCTGTATATACTCAAGTATAAGCTGACTCGAGTATAAGCCGAGGTCCTAATTTTACCCAGGAAAACCGGGTAAAATTA
>JANHJO010006974.1:4743-21109 GCA_032468235.1 Pseudoxyrhopus heterurus | reverse complement strand
GAGTATAAGCTGAGGGTGGTTTTTTCAGCCCTTTTTGAGGGCTGAAAAACTAGGCTTATACTCGAGTATATACAGTAATTGCTAAACCTGTGAAGCCTCATCATTTGGTAAATCTATACGCCAAGTATCATAAATTTATTTACTACAGTGTTATTTCATTTTATTCACCAAGAAGTGATGCATACATTACTTTTAGGGGATTGTGGTACAGCATATTTTGACAATCTTTGCCATTGTTCGATGGTAGTTTCCTCCTCCTCCTCCTCCTCCTCCTCCCTCTCTTCATTCATTTAAAATTTTGTAAGCCTGCTCTTGTGTTTTGAAGACTTTCTACTTATTTTTGTGTGCAAACTCCTGACAAATTCTGCCCTCTTATAAACCATTATTTTCATCCACCAAACACCCAGAAAGAGAAATGTAATAATATTCTTTCCCAGTACCATCTAGCAAAATAAACTGTTATTTATTCTGTACATTTACCTTGAAGAGCAGAGATGTGAAGAGCGGAGATGATATTTACCAAATCAAAAGGTCAACGATTTGGAAAGGTAGCCACCATTCAAGCAATGCAGAATATCTTTGAAAAGATTTTGCCTTAGTGGAGAAGGCAAGCAGGGGAAACTTCTATAGAGAAGTCTAAACAAATAGGGCATTTTCCTAAGTGTTCTAGGGCATTTGCAGGGACCCTTGGATTGTCACAGATTTGGAAGTGAAAGAGAAAACATCCAGTCATCTGCCTTTTAGATATCTTCTTTTTCGCCAAATGGGCACTATGCTCCACTTCTTCTCAGTAACAAATTTGAGCAGATATAAACCGATTGTGTTGCATTCATTCCAAGAAAAATATAGGCAATAAGAGCTAAGGAATTTTAGTCCACTATCATTTCAGTTCAATCTGTGAGAGACTTAATAATCCTAGCTGATCCTGCAGGTTTGTTATCAAGATTTTAACAATAATGCTGTTCATATACACCACTATGTGTAGGATACTGGTTATATAGTGTTGGGCCCAAGAGTGGGGAGATACAAACTCCAAATCTTCACCATGACCTTGGATAACCTTGGTCCTCTCACACTCTCTCAGCTTATTTTATTTACTTTATTTATTAAAGTTAAATAGTGCCCATCTCACAATCGAGCAACTCTGGGTTATCCTCATCCTAGAGTCCCCCTGAGGAGAAAAATGTTACATGCTACCCTAAATTACCTGCAAAAAAAAAATAGAATAAATGAATGAAATCATTAGAATATATATGTAATACAGGTAGTCCTTGACTTACAACAGTTCATTTAATGACCACTCAAAGTTACAACAGCACTGAAAAAAGTGACTGTTGACTGTTTTTCACAGTTACGACTTTTGCAGCATCCCAATGGTCATGCGATCAAAGTTCAGCTTGGAAACTGACTCACATTTAGGATGGTTGCAGTGTTCCGGGGTCATGTGATCCCCTTTTGCGACCTTCTGACAAGCAATGTCAATGGGAAAACCAGATTCACTTAACAACCATATTACTAATTTAACTGCAGTGATTTGCTTAACAATTGTGGCAAGGAAGGTTGTAAAATGAAGCAAAAATTCAATTAATAAATGTCTCGCTTAGCAACCAAAATTTTGGGTTCAATTGTGGTCGTAAGTCGAGAACTAACTGTAAATGAATGAAATCATCATCATGTAGCAGTTACTTAACATAACAGATCACGGGTGTCCACAGAGTGTATAAATGCGTGTCAAAACAATCAGGAGGGTGGCTGGAAATATACGACAGAAGTGCCACTTCCTTTTATATGTATTGAATATATGCAACATATATAAAAAGGTGTGGGGTTTTGTGTGGTTGTGACCATTCTCTTGTTTTGTTTTGTTTTGTTTTTAATTCCCTCTCTGTGGACAATTCTACACCAGACTTTTTCTATGTCACAGGAAAACTTGTGCTGTGATGAATGTGTGGGCGTGATGCTCGTGATGATTGCTCCTAACGAAGGAAGACACTTGAGGTTTGATTGTTGAAGCAAGTAAAACCGTCTTTATTGAAAAAGTCCTTAACAAAGTAATAAACGGTTTCAAAGTAAAGCAAGCAATCTACCTAGTCCTTTGTTGTAGAATATATAGTGCAGATGTGCTGAGAACCCAGATTGTTGGGGGCAAGAGGCTGACATTGTAAACCGCTTAGAGAGGGTTGCAAGCCCTGATAGGCGGTATATAAATACAGTGCTATTGCTATTGCTATAAAACTCCCATTCTGGCTCAGGAATTACTTGACATTCTATGAATTTACAAGCCAAATTTATACAGAAGCAGGAATTCTGCTTGTTGTGCATGTGTTAAATTGGAACATGAAGTGGCCAATTGGGATGCGATAAAATTCATTTATTTTTCCTCAGAGCATCTGACACAATGACATTTCAAAGGCTCATGGATGTCTTCTTTTTTTTTTAAAGAAAATCTGGCAGAGATGCATAAGATAAATAGACACCGGCTTCTCCAATAGTAGAGGGGGGGGAAAAACTGCATGAATTATCTTTCTGTTGAAATCTTGAATAGGTGTCTGCTGATCTGTGACTAATCTTAAGGCCTAAGTAAGAGTGGCTCTCAGTTATATTTCTAGCAATTCACTAAACTGAAAATGGATATATGATTTCTAAGGTTTTTCAATACAGTTTGAAATGATCAAGGTGCCTGTAGAGTTAAAGCTTTGTTAAAAACTGACCTTTCAGTTTTTAACAAAGTTTTTATAGCTGCTTCATCAAATAGCTTTGAGATTCATGTGGTTATTGCCCATCTCAGATATTGGCAGGAAAAATGTGTACATTGGAGTCCCAGGGCTGTGGATGGAAATGGCACAGAGAAATCCTGATATTCTCTTCACACTTCTCTAAATAAGAAAGCTTAAGCTGTTTTGGTTCTGAGTTCTAATCCTATTGCACAGTTGATCCATTTTCATTTAAAATTACAGTCTTCTTGGCTTTATGTGAAATTATGCTGATCTCAAGAGGTTATTTTGCTCATATCCTTAAGCTCACGTACACCTAATAGTACCTTGTGGCCAACATATAGGAAAGCTAATGTGTCTGAATTGGATCTTTCTAGCTTGCCGTTTTGATGCTGTTACTAAGAATGGAAAAACAATGTCTAAGAGTACACACTTACTTATTTTAAAACTTTTTGTTAAGGGAAATGTAAAACAAAGCATAGTAACTAGAAAAAAATAGGTTTATACAAGTTGATAGGTAGATCATGATCAGTGCGAGTTTGAATCATGCAATATTTGAATGGGTGCAAATTGTAAATTGAAAGCAGACTGCATTTAATGAGACCCAAAATTCAGTTAATGCACATGTAGTAAATTGGGCTTTAATACTCTAGTTATTTTAAGCATGCAAAATGAAGCACAGGAAGATCCCCTCAGAGGAAAACAGTACAAGTTTAAAAGTAGAAGCAGCTCATTATTAAATTCAAGGGAAAAAAATGATGTAATTGAATGATGTGAACGTGGTCATAACAACGCTATAACAGGATGGGATGTTCGAATGCCTGAATCTACAGTAGAATTTTTTTGTTTTATTTTGCTTTCTATAAGTATTCTGTCACATTGTTAACCATACATTTAAATTATATATTATTTTCCTCCTTTCCTGTAATAGAGCATTAATACATATATTAAAAATTATATTTACATTTTTATTGCCTATTTTCTGAATCATAGTTCTCCAATTTTGCAGGTTACTTTTTAAATTTTTTTTTTTTAAAAACCAAAATCTCAAAGATTGGATAAGTCAAGGCAGAAGATGCCTCTTCCTAGATCTTTTATTTACTTCATAAATCTCTCTCTCTCTCTCATTTTACATAGAGAGCTGGCCTCTCAGCCGGCCATGTTGGCTGGAGAATTCTAGGAGTTGAAGTCCACAAGTCTTCATCTTGCCAAGTTTGGACACCCCTGTTCTAGAGAATCAAATGAGTGCAGTAAACATTGCCAGTACATAAGGCATCACGTTTTCCCACTTAATTTAATTTCCTGAAATCCTATCCTACAATGGACTCCAGTTGCATCTCCTTTTCGACAATAGCCCTTCACAAAAAGGCTGGTATGATCCTCAAGTCAACTTGTAAACACCTTCAAGGTCAGCTAGTATTCCTGAGGCTCCGACATGTAGGACATCAATATAATCCGAAATATTTTAGATCTTAGTGATCCATATCAGATCTTAACTCCAGAAACACTTTTGAACTTTTGAAATCAAGACTTTGATCTACCTGGGTAGGATGAAGGTGGCTGAATGTTGGGCTAAGTAGGGTTGCTGAGGGAACACAAAATTCTGAATGATTGTTGGAGAAAGAAATGGAGAACAAAACCCATTCTGTAATAAGTCCCCATTGGCCAACAGGTTGAAATATTGAGGAAGAGCACTCCACATTCTAATACCATATACTTAAAACAGGCTGCATTGTTGAAATCCATTTGCACTTATCATACTAAAATGTCCTTGATTCCAGGTCAGAGAATAACATTCAACTGGGCTGGTAATTGATTGTACAATTGTTCATATTTTTATGCCTGTTTCCATGACACCCTAACATCTATTCTCAGCCCTCCTTTCTAATGCTGACTGCTCTGAACTGTTGCTGTCTTTGCTCACTGTTTTATTTTCCCATTTGTGTAATGAAGGGAATAAGTTAGTGTGACAGGCCAGTTCATTCAGTGAAGTAAGGATCACCGTTGGTTACAGTATTTATTCCAATGACATACTGGCTTCTTCTCTTCTTTAGGAATTGAGGCCATGACTGAGCTTGGGGAACATACATCAGCCACAGCTTCAACAAAGGATATGGAGTCTCCCCCCACACACACATGTGGAGAAAAATCTACCATATTCTATCGTGCAAGTCAAAACAACTGAATAAAAAAACCCTGGCAAATTATGCAGTCACTACATTTTTTGTGGATTTTCTTTCAATATATCTAAAAGTAAAAGATAGATCTGGTCATAAGGCTGCCTTTCCATTTTTTTAAATCAGATTTGCATTTATCATTGTTTGGATGCTTTTTCACAAATTATCAATATTTATAAGTTCCTGAAATTTTATTTATATTAAATAACTCTGCATTATAATTTTCAGAAAAAAGTGCCAATCATTTTCAAACTACAGAGTTTAGTATAGGGTGACACTGTAATCAACAGGAGATGTTGAAATAGGAATTTGCTTGTTGAAATATCAAGTTTTTTATTCATATTGTTTTCCTAGTCATTTACGCATTGTGATTTTTGTGTGTGCGTGGACTCCTACAAATTCCTAAAAGGCCCATGAATTCTAAAAAAAAACATGTCAAGTTAAGCTTGATTCCTGTGACTAACCAACACATCCATGTTGTCTTGGAAACAATACATAGATCTATAAAAGAAGGCTTATTATTTTCTTCTAGGAGGTCTTTTTTATTCAATTTCCCAATCTTGTCTACAGTCCTCAGATTACTTGGTGATCTCCCATACAAGTATTAATTTGGTCTTATTTTCATTATTCTTATCTTAAAAAATAAGATCACTAAGAGATTCTACCACCAATGGTGGTACAGATTTTAAAACTGAATAGTAATTAAAAGAAATGTTTTTCTCAAGTTGCTTTTTAACAAGTATATAACACCTGCCACACAAAAAATGAAACATTATTTTAAAAGTGGGATGCTTAAAGGTTGATTTGGATATGCTCATGCTGGATAAGAATTCTTATTCTGTCTTGGTAAAAACTTAATTTCAATATCCAAGTGAAACACATGCTGCATAATTCTTTTGATTTTCTGTTTAAACTTTCTGTTAAATAATATGATTACAGATTTTTAAAAATATAGATGAAATATGCATTGTAGTGAGAATTGATAATTAATAGAGATCACTTACAGTAAGAATGGCGGAGGGGATGAAAGTACTTCCTCTGATTAAACTCTTAGGAAAATCCATTTAAATTAAATTAATTTTAAAATGAATAATTGCATTGGTATGAAATTTTCTGTTGCTGCCAGTATGAGATTTCCTTCCAAAAGTAATACCAGCTTCACTAGATTTTCCTCAGAACTGTGGAGAAAAAATGGAGAAAGAAGTTAGATTGTCAGTATAGATACAGTATATAGATATAGATACAAATATAGATGCTCCGAACATGTAAATTATTGCCTTTATCAACTGACATAATGTGCTGTTAAAAACTGAAGTTAAATGCAAAAAAAAAAATTCATACCAAATCTAGTTGGCTTTCAGGTCCAAAAGTGACATTTAAAACAAAACGATTGATGCATTTGGCAACATATGTGGAAAATACAAAGACTACTTGATTTTATATAAATTTTCTTGTATCTTGTTTGTTGACTATGACAGTACTGTTCCAATACAACAGGTTTTAAATCATCTAAGAATGCCAAGATACAAAAATCTAACTGCTATAGAAATTATTTAAAATTTTGAAGGTCTGAAAGATGCTGCATAGTCTTGGATGGAGATACTGCTTCCAGTGAATGAGGGTGGATACAAATAATTTATGATCTGTTCTATTGCTTCTTTGTTAATTGCCACCAAAATAGACTTTGGCCATTTTAGAATGTGTTTCCAGTTTATAGAAATCAGTACTAAGACCTAAGGAAAAGTTAGTGTCTTGGAATATTTTTAGAATATCAGTAAAAGTGTATTACAGTACATAAGAAAAAAAGTTATTAGATACATTAAAATTTACCACATGGAATAATATTGATCAGTCTTTCTACTATATATAGATAAAGAGCCGGTTCATAAGGAGAGAACAAACACATATGAATAGACAAATATGCATTCAGGATGAAATGTCTTTTCATTGTAACAAAACATTCATTATCTATTGTAACATTGTATGCTTTTGTTACTTTCTTTTTCCTTTCCCCTCATTTGTTCCTTTTCCTTTTTATATGTTTTATATAAACATAATAAACAGTTCTATATAGCCGCCCCCCCCCCAAAAAAAAAATACAAAGAAACTTCAGCATGCAATTGCTGATCAACGTCCATGATTCCCACAGTAGTAAATGTGACAAGGCTTTCTGATTTTTGGACAGAAAAAAAATGTAGCCTTGTGTCCTGTTCACTTGCTACAACTGCAGTTTTTATTTGCAAGACCCTTAGTCTGGATAGAGTTTTTTTTGTTTCGTTTTCTAAGATTAAATTTCTTTTTCTAGTGATTATAAATATCATACTTTCATATATACTAAGTGACTATTACTATGTTCAGTACAGATAATGTTTTATTTTTTTATTTATTCGGTTTCTATAGCCACCCATTTTAATGATCCTGGATGGCTTATAATTCAAAAAATATATTACAATTGAAACAATAAAAACATTTTTATTATTCTACTGTGGAATAAGGTGGGCAGAAATGGACTTAGAACCTGTTTTTCTTTTCACCAATCTCCAAGAATGATTTGTTGTAAGCATTATACTATAATAGATTATATTATCTAATGAAAGGAGGTGTTTCCAGAAAAATGTTCTAGAGACATTTTTGGGTAATGCTTTTCTTATGTATTTATGATTTCTATTTTTAGACTGTCAAAACAAAGCACACTTGTAATGTGTCAGTTAGAAAAACATAGTTACATGCTAAGTATAAATAAATTTTAAAACTACCATTTACTATGCAAAATGATAAAAACTGAAAATATTTTAATAATAATAAAAATGGAAAGTAAATAAAATAAATTTGTAACAAGCCACTTTGATGTAGTAGTTAAAGTGTTGGTCTAGAAACAAGGAGATTGAGTTCTAGGACTTCTTTAGACACGAAAGCCAGCTTGGTGATTTTGGACTAGTCTCTCTTATCCCAACACAACTCATAGGTTATTGTTGGGAGGGGGGGAAGGAGATAGGTATGTTTGCTCACATGCACACACACACACACACAATAATATGTCAGGATCAAAAATATTTTTAAAAACCCCAAATAACACAAATAAATTTTAGTAAATTTAATTCTGGTGATTATAAACTATTCTACTTATTCTCTTTGGAAGAATTCTATCTTCAGTAGTTTTTAGAACAAAAAGAATGGAGCAAGCCTTAAATCTGAGAAACTACTGTATTTCATCATTAGAGAGTAGCAACAGAAAAACAGTGAGTCCTGGCTTCCATTCAGTAGGCATTCCTAAATTCAACCATAATTGATTGAAACATATTCTTTGCTCACTGAATGGAATTCATCACTTATCCCTTGTTGATTTTCACACAAGGATTAGCTATTTGTAAACAAAAGCCAAGTTTTAGCCAAAATATACATGGAAAGGTAAAGGTTTCCCTTGTCCAGTCATGTCTGACTCTAGGGGCTGTGCTCATCTCTGTTTCTTAGCTGAGGGACTAGCATTGTCTGAAGACACTTCTTTGGTCATGTAGCCAGCATGAGTATACACCGAGGTTGCCAGAGTTTAGTTTTAACCTGTTGTTCCCCATCCAGCCCCTAACAGCCTCCAGGCACTGTGAGAGGGAGGACACGACATCACTTAACTCACCACGGGGCCGAGACATACAGCTGAGTATCATCAGCATATTGGTGATACCTCAGTCCATGGTGACAGATGATCTCACCCAGCAGCTTCATATAAATGTTGAACAGAAGTGGAGAGGATACCGAGCCCTGCGGAACCCCGCAAAGCAGTGGGCAAGGGCTGGATCTCTCCCCTCCTATCAACACTAATAGAGAGCGGCCACAGAGGAAGGAAGTGAACCAGGATAGCACAAGGCCTCCCACTCCCATCCCCCGAAGCCACTGCAGGAGAATACCATGGTCAATGGTATCGAAAGCCACCGAGCGGTCAGATAGAGCAAGGATGATAACCCTAACCCTAACTCTAACCTATCCCAATCCTGCTCCAACCAGAGATTATCCAAAAGTGCAACCAATGCTGTTTCTGTCCAAAATCCAGGCCTGAATCCTGACTGGTAGAGGTCAAGATAATGCATTTCATCCAGAAACCTCTGGAGCTGCCACGCAACCACCTTCTCAACAACCTTCCCCAAAAGGGAAGATTGGAGACAGGTCAGAAATTATCCAACAGGGTGAAGTCCAGCAATGGCTTCTTAAGAAGAGGGTGGACCTCAGCCTCCTTAAAGTGCTGGGGCACTACCCCCTCCTGTAGGGAAGCATTAATCACCACCAGAGTCCACCCGTCTGTCACCTCCTGGGAAGCTTTCACAAGCCAGAAGGGACATGGGTCTAAAACACAGGTGCCTGCGCACATACTCCCTAGAATCCTGTCCACTTCCTTGGGAGCAATAGGGTCAAACTGTTCCCAGATAACAGGGCAAGAACCTGCCTCAGGGGCTTCCACCAGACCAGCAACCACGCTGGCATCTAACTGGGAACAAAGTCAAGCGATTTATTTATACTATTATTTATATTGTTTGTAATATAAGGGTTTGTTTGTGGAATTTATTTTATTTAGTATGTGGCATGTTTTAGGAAAATAATTATTTTGGGGCTGCCACAAAATGGGATCAACTTATTTTCCAAAGCATCAGAAGGCAAGACAGATACAATGGTTGGAAACTAATCAAGCAGAGCAACAACCTAGAACTAAAGAGAAACTTTCTAACAGTGAGAACAATTAACCAGTGGAACAGCTTTCCTTCAGAAATTGTGGGTGCTTCATTACTGGAGGTTTTTAAGAAGAGACTGGACAACACATTGTCTGAAATGGTATAGGGTCTCCTGCTTGAGCAGGAGGTTGGACTAAAAGACCTCCAAGGTCCCTTCAAACTCTTTTATGTATTCTGAAAATTGGAGTATAAATAGTAGGAATAGATAAATACAATAAGTTGAATTCCATTCCAATAGATTTATAAAACCAGTTTCTCCAATTCTGGTAAATTCATACAACGCACTGTGTAAAATAGTTATTTTTTAAATACCATGAAATTTTGATTATTTAATAGACTATTTGGAGGAAGAAGGATGTCTGTTATTCACAAATGTCTGGTATATCAGTGAGTGTTTCATCATGGCAATAGAATTTTGCTCCATTGTATTAATCATAGAGTGGCCTTTGGCACGATGGACAGCATATATATTTATGAATAAACAAAATAAAAAAATAATTGTTGAAATTTCACTTTACATATTTATAATTTATGAATGTAAAACATCAAAATCTAAATTTCTCAAACTGATATTCGAAAAACCCATATTATAATCTTAAAATCCTCTTAAACTAGCACATGATTAATGGATAAAAATGTTACGTATTTTAGAAGAATAACAAATTGACATTGAAGAAGATAAGTAAATATCAACTTAGCCTTAAAAAGGAGGAAGAGGTAAAAAAGAAACTCAAAATTGCCCAATGTCTTAGGAATTTGTTGATCTTCAGCACTGAGGTATGTGTTAACTCAATGTCCAAGAATAAGGACATCAGCAATGTTCAGAGAAGCAATTGTTGCTGCCATAAATTGTCAAGCACCCGGGAAATCAGGAGATTCAGGAGTTTAAATAAGGATAAAGATTTATTGCAGGCTTAAGTTGTCTATAAGAATCTGGGCAAGTGACCGTTAAAGGAAATGTGCAGGAGTTAAGAATAGAAAGGAATTCAAGGTGGGCTAGACTTAAATCTCTTGCAGGCGCAAAGGTACTTGTGACTTCCCTTGGGCTCAGCCTGGTCATCGCCTACATCAATCTGGAAAAGGCCATGAGTCCATTTCCAGACAATTTAAAGTCCATCATTCTGCAATGAGAAAGATTATTCACAAGTGGAAAACATTCAAAACAGTTGCCAATCTTCCCAGGAGTAGATGTCCCAGCAAATTCACCTCAAGGTCAGACCATGCAATGCTCAGAGAAATCGCAAAAAATCCAAGAGGTACATCTCACACTCTACAGGCCTCAGTTAGCATGTTAAATGTTAAAAGTTCATGACAATACAATTAGAAAAGCCTGAACAAGTATTAGGAAGGGTTATCAGGAGAAAGCCTCTTCTCTTTAAAAAGAATGTGGCGGAACAACTTATATTGGCAAAGGTTGCATCTGAACAAATCAAAGACTTCTGGAACACTGATCTTTGGATAGACAAGACCAAAGTGGAAATGTTTGGCCATAAGGCACAGAGCCACATTTGGCAAAAACCAAACACAGCATATCTCAGCACAAACATACTAACCGTCAAGCATGGTGGTGGAGGGGTGATGATTTGGGTTTGTTTTGCAGCCACATGATCTGGGCACCTTGCAGTCATTGAGTTGACCATGAACTCCTCTGTATACCAAAGTATTCTATAGTCAAGCGTGAGGCCATCTCTCCACAGCTAAAGTTTGGCTGACATTGGGTCGTGCAAGAGAACAATGATCCTAAGCACACCAGCACATTCTATAACAGAATGGCTGAAAAAGAAGAGAATCAAGGTGCTGCAATGGTCCAATCAGTCCAGACTTCATAAATGCCCACAAACCTCAATGAACACAAGCAATCTTGTAAAGAAGAGTGTGCCAAAATTCCTCCACAAGAGAAACTAAGAGACAGATAAAGTCATACAGAAAACAATAATTTCAAGTTACTGCTGCTAAAAGTGGTTCTAAAAGCTACTGAATCATAAGGTGTGCTTAGTTTTTCACACATGGCTTCTCTATTTTCCCTTTCTTTTTGTAAAATAAATGATGGCATGATGTAATATGTTGTGTGTCGTTCATCTGAGGTTGTATTTACTTGCTTTTAAGAACCAGATAATTTTTATTACATCCTGATACATAAAACCATAGAACTCAGAGGGTGTATTTTCTTTTTCACATGACTACCCATCTCATATATACTACCGATCACATATATACTACCCATCTCACTGTTGAAACTACTCTTGGTGGCATACAAAATGAACATAGAAAGATGTTCGTGCAAGCAAGGTTTAATACTCTACTTTTGAAGCTTGCAAAAGGGTAGTTTAGTAACATTCTCAATTTTAGCACCTCTGCATATGCTTGAAAATAGCCATTAAACCAAGACAGTATAAAATATATCAGGGTTAGAAATCTATATACTTCTCACCAAGAGCATGTGTTGACCTGAGCCTGAATTACATTTTTGATCAATAGACACCATTGTCTTTTGATACGTTATGTAATTACATTTTTGATTAGTAGCTACCTCGATCTTTTAATACATTATATCAACTAAATGTATGTATTTGTTCTTTGATTATTTATTCTATTAAATAATAAAATTGTAATTTTTCAAAGGGTTTCTAAAAGGTTGGAATAGGAATCTTCTAACATTATTTGAAAGTTATAGGAAATACCTCTGTTTTTACCTTTTTGAAATCAAGCTAATTTTTTATGATTCTGCATTTTGTTTCTTTAATAACAATATGAAAACTCCCAGGACCATGTAGGCTTTGTGTCTATTTTTTTGTTTTTGTTTTCATCAACTTATATTTTAGGTTGATTATATAAAGCTGTTGTATTTTGGATTTATTGAAATTCCGTATTAGGACAAATCATTATAGCTTTAATTGATTATGTGCCATCAAGTCAGTGTCCATTCTTGGTGAATACATAGATTTTCTGCATGACAATCTGTTCCTAACCTGGTTTTCAGGTCTTCCAACAGTATGCCTATCACCAGTAATGCTGGTGATCATTGTCATTTTCTCTCTCTTTCCAGCTTGCATAGCCTTAGAGCCTTCTTCGGAGTCATAGGTCTTTGTATAATGTTTAAATTGAAATAGCATACTGTAGTTTTAATAGATAAAGTGAGCTCTGTATTTTGTTTGTAGATGAGTTAAGGTTGATCTGGCAGGAACCACTAATTTCCAGGCTAGAGAAAACCATATCACCATATAATGTGATATAACCTAAGACCATCACAAGAATGACCAAGTATCCATTCATTCAGAAGAGTCAGAGGGAAAAGCCTAGACTTTAAACTTTAGAGTATTGACCTCTGTAAAAGCAATGACTCTTTTGCACTATGGAGAGCAAATCATTTGTGTGTCGTGCTGTCATTTTTGTCAGCAAGAAAAAAATCTAAAATAGGCAAGTCATATTTTAAAATCTTCCACCAGTTAGCCTATTCCTGAGTAAGGAATTAAATGTCTGTGTAGCTGAGATTTATTGCTGAGTTCTTGTATGAAGGCTAACTATAGTCCTTACTTATATCAATGCTTGTTTGAAATTTTCTTGGCAGTATTTCTTTTTTGAGGATAGGATCAGAATTGTTGGATACCTTTCATTTTTTGAATAGAGGAAAGTCGCACTTAACACTTTCAGCAGTTTAAATGGCATTTACAGCAACTTTTTAGTTTATCATATTTGAACTTGTACTAGATAAGGTTAATAGGTTAGCAACAGAAGGTCAAATTACGAGGCATTAAGCTTAATTAAAGCAGAGTAGGAGTGGCAGAAGTATGTGACAGCTAAATAGGTTCCCTGCAGACTAATGCCAGTTATGGTGGAACTATGCCTTAATTTAAGTGATGATGAACAGTTTGACATGCTAGACATTTCTAGCCAATCCCATCTGTTCTAGAGGTTAAGAAAGCACACCTTTGTGAGCTGATGGATCGATTTTGGTGCCTTTCAGGTAAAGTTTAGAAGTCCAAGGCCAATGCAGTAAGTGTAAGTTAAAGTTACATTGCTTGGTAATCTTTAACTGTAACTCTTTTGTACTGTGGCTAATTGTAAACTATAATATTGCTATAGAATACCAATAACTTGTCAACCAAGTTATTAGAATTGGACAAGATATACCATATGGCATATGCCTGTATATTCACTTTGAAACGGAATTGGTTGTAATTAATTTTCTAAAGTCATATAAAAATAGTTTATATTAGCATGGACTTCTCTGATAATCATCACATTTTCTGTTTGAAATTGAACACTGAATTCTTTTCAAGTGGCTCATTTGTTCCATTTTTTTTACTTTGGACAAATAGTTAACTATTAAAGGAAAGCATAGAGAAAAACGGAGTTTTATGACACAGCATATGAGAAGGGGTTATACAATATGTGGCAGAATGGGAAAGGGATATAATGATCATAGAATGGTTCAGGAACATGAATGCAAAAATGGCTGTAAGATTCTTAAAACAGTGCAAAGTACAGAGTTGGGAATTCAAAGTAAGATATATAAAAAGGTCACTGTATATAAGTGTTAATATATGATTGAATAATTGAATATTCATTCTCTTTATATATATTTGGCAGCTGTGGCCAGGGGGACCTTCGTATAGGTTCGCCTAGTGCACCAGTTGCGCCCCTTCCTGGACCGGGAGGCACTTCTCACTGTCATGCATGCCCTTGTCACCTCGAGGTTGGATTACTACAACATGCTTTACATGGGGCTGCCCTTGAAGAGCATTCGGAAGCTTTAGCTGGTCCAGAACGCGGCCATGGGGGTTATTATGGATGTGCCTCGTTGCACTCATGTAATACCTCTCCTGCGTGAGCTGCACTGGCTTCCGGTTGGCTTCTGGGTGCAATTCAAGGTGCTGGTTATGATCTTTAAAGCACTTCATGGCTTAGGACCGGGTTATTTTCGAGACTGCCTACTACCGCCATATGCCTCCCAGTGCCCCATTAGAACGCACAGAGTTGGCCTCCTTCAGGTCCTGTCAGTGAAACAATGTCAGCTGGTGGGCCCACGGGGGAGAGCCTTCTCTGTGGCAGCACCGACCCTCTGGAACCAGCTCCCCCCTGGGATTCGGATCATTCCCGACCTGCTGACCTTCTGCCGAGCCATTAAGACCTGGCTGTGCCAGCGGGCTTGGGGTTACGCTACCTGAGGGGAGGGTTGTGGCTTTTAAGAGTGATAAGAGTTTCAAGGAGTTTAAGGTTCTTGGGTTTTTAGTCTTTTAAGTGTAAGTTTTATAGTTTTATATTTTAGATACTGTTTTTAATTATTGTTTTTATTGTATAGATTGTTGTGTTGTACGCCACCCAGAGTCCTTCGGGAGTGGAGCGGCCTATAAATACTAACAATAAATAAATATATAAATAAATAAACGAACTTCCTTGGAAGTATATGTGTATGCATTGATCTTAGGATGAGTGAATTCATTTTTAGACAAATATGCACATGTGCCATAAGTATATATACCTATTTAGTTCAATAGTTGTACTTTGCTGTATTTTAATGCTGACTGCTCCTAATCTTATTTGTTGTATTATATTTGGGTTATTTATTTGGAATTGTATTTTATTAGACATAAATAGAATTTGATGAGTGGAAATAGTTTCTAGCTTGTTTTCCACACTTTCTACATATATAGTTTCAAATAATTAAGGTTTAGTGACTCATCTTATTATATTTATTATTTGTCCAAGGTAGGTAGATTTTATAAAAGGTGGTGTGTAGCTTGCACTAAAGCGTAGTGTATGCTGTGTTTATTATAGCTTTCAGAGTTTTCAGTAGATAAAATGTATAGGTTAATTGCCATAAGAATTATGAAGCAGAGTATGTAACTATTGTTTGAAATAAAGGCATAATAAAATGTTATTTTAAAAGTAGGATATTATACTACTTTGCCAGCAATTTAATTACTGTGTCAGAATATTTTGCATGAGTTAAAATAAACAAGATAACGAGTCAAATAGCACATTAAAACAATCCTGAATTTATAAACCAATAATAATAATAACAATAATATATATCCTACTGAAGTATCATCAATGTATTATTCTAGTAAAATATTTTTTTTAATGTTCAAGGTTAGGGTTACAATTAAACAGAATTAATTTTAGGTACAAGTGAAATGGTATTGCTGTGTACAGTATGGTTTAAGCTAAATTGTTTATCAAAGCTTTATGGCCTCCAACATACCGCTATATCCCTTTATATAGACAAATCACTTGTCTTAATTTGTAGTGGACAAAGCAGTAGAGTTCTATCTTTGAGAAGTTTTTCCAATCTGCCATGAAATTGCAATTATGGAAAGACATATGCTAATTATTACTTAGTTATAATTCTCCTTTCTGCAAATTAAAGTTGGACTACTACAGACCCTCAGATTGTCTCCAGACTGTTAAGAGTCTGATTATGGGAGTACAAACTGAAGCTGAATTCATGAAAGATTAAGTGGTTATTGAATACAGAGGATGGACTTTGAGGTGTGAGTAACATGCCTATTTGATTGGATCATATTTCCTTTCTGGAGTAGGTTCACAGTCTTGAGTTTTCAAGTGGATTAATTTTTGCTGATAGAGATATAGTGTTTGTGACATACACTATTAGAATATTTCAGTTTGGTATTTTTGCTGTTGTTGTTGTTAGTTGCGAAGTCGTGTCTGACCCATCACGATCCCATGGACAACGTTCCTCCAGGCCTTCCTGTCCTCTACCATCCCCCGGAGTCCATTTAAGCTTGCACCGACT